>DWJN01000019.1:0-44317 GCA_018248895.1 Carystus phorcus
GCCTTCCATTTGTTTGTAATTTTATTGGTAAATTTATTGCTATGAATGTTTGTTAATCAATAATTTTAATTATGACCCTGAATAATGTTACTGCACTAACGAATTAGGTACTCAACCTGTAATGTTAGGTGTAAGTTTTCTATAAATAAATAAATAAATAAATAAATAAATAAAATAAATAAATTTAGGTCGTTTGTTTTTTATTTATTATTTAGAAAAATAAATTGGGATAAATATTTTTATATAATGAAGTAAAATATAAATAAATCAAATTTGCAGACTGATTCTGAGGTTTATTCAAGTTAAAAATGCATCTGATCAGGGACCTTCCAATGTTTCATATGCAGGGGCGTGCCAATAAATGGCTTATTATTATTGTTACTACTATTTACAAGTATCAATACAAAATAATCTTACCTCTATTTGGTGCACCAGAAATAGACACTGGATTGGACGGAACGGCTGATGGGCCTGAGAGACCCGTCAGGTCCTCATTTGCTGCCTCCTTAGGGTCCTTGGCGTGTGGCACTTTGTGCTGGGTTATTCTCATACCACCTGCTTTCACTGTAAAATCATTTAAATGTGTGTGTAAAAACTTTTTAGATACCTGTGTTTCTGAACTGTCAACTTGTCAATAACCATGAATTTAGAACCTTACTATTTGCTAATATGCAACCATACCAAATAGTAAGCTGCATATAATGTTCCAACAATATTGAGTTTGAACGGGCTAATCTCAGGAACCACTGGACAGATTTGAAAAATTCTTTTAGTGTAACATAGTCCATTTACAGAGGAAGGCTATAAGCTACATAACATCACATTAAGATGAATAGAAGAAGAGTAGCAATAAAAAATATTGCAAAATCGGCAAAATTTTGAGCTTTCCTTGCGTGCACTGAGTAAACGGTGAAAGTTACTAAAAAATCATGTACTAGAATATTGTTCCCCTCTAAAAGTTCTAAATAAAAGTTCGCGACAGCTATGTCTAGCTTTTAAGGTTAACCCGCTATAACCATTTTTATGGTTATCAAAATAGTTCTAAAATAATAATTTATATGGCAAAACAAATCATCAATAAAATGAAAATATTTTCCCACCGCTTTTTATATTTTTTGCTTTAAGCTGCTTCATAATTATTCACTAAGATAATATGCGTTAGCTCCACTTGTATGAAAACTTGACTCATGTTTATACAAAATTTATACCTAGTAGATTTTGTCACTCACCATTTTCAATCCGGCTGAATACTTTGTTGTATTTTCATGTTTTATTATTTTTTATTTATTCTATTTCAGTATTTAACCCCAATAGTATGTTTTTCACAAGGAATAAACTCGTGAGTCTGATGACTACCGGCCAGTTACTGTGACGTTTATTTTCCCGCCAAAAGGTGGCGAGTCGACCACACGCGAACTACGCCAAAATAAAAAATCGAAAATAGCCGGCGCGATTATGTCGGAGCCAATTTAAAATAGGACATACTCGTTCGCTGTGTCCGAATGACTTTGTAAATATTGTTTCCCCCCAACAGAGTTTTCGTAGCTAAGAGTTTATTAAAAGCTACAAAAGCGCCTGACTGAATTGTTACTCTACCAGTAATCAAGCAAGTCAGATCGCTTCTTTTCAGTTAACAGTCTACTTCGCATTAGAAAAATACTAGACTTACTTTAATCACTAATATTATAAAAAATAAGTACCTACGTGCTTTTAATCCCCTAAAAAGTATTTACAATATTAATTTGTCACATACATGTTTAAAGTACAATCGTAAAGGCATCATTAGGACAAAGGTGTAATATTTCGTAGCAGGTATCAACATTTAGTAACCTTGCATTTGACAAGTATATTTCAAAGACAGGTCACGAAGGAAAAATTGTAAATTAAACAGGTACTTAATCATTTTTATCGAATGATGTAATGATATTTGCAATCTGAGCTGTAAATCAATTTTGGCACTTAGCGGCTTTTATTTATTCCTCGAACTTGAAGATAAAATCAAACTTAACTGTGAATACGCAATGATTAGGTTGGAGAAAAACGATGAAAGGATCCTAATAGAAGAGCATGCGATGGTGCTTAGAACGAAAGGGAGAATTTGGAAAATAATAATAGGTTCATACATTACAGTACAGTTTCGTGTATTGGTTCTTTGAAGTACTACGAATTTAACATGGTCGGTAGATTTCATTTACATAATTTGCTGTCCATTGACAGGTGAACACCATTTATTATCGTCCACCTAGGCAAAATATCTATATGGGTAATGGTCATTCTCAATATTCTATCTATCTATTATCTTCAGCTCCTTGGTCTAGCAAAAATATATTCATTTTATTTGTTATTGTCACTACTTACTTTTTACCTACTAAGTTAACCAGAGACTATACATACATTAATGAAAAGGGCAATAAAATAATTTTTGAATTGGTAACTTACCTTCTACTTCTCTTCTACTAAAAGATCTATTGTTGTCGCTTTACTGTCTTTTATATATTATCTACACTCATATTGTAAAGAGGAAAACGTTGTTTTGGTTGTTTGGTTGTAATGAATAGGCTCAAAAACTACTGGACCGATTTTAAAAATTCTTTTACCATTCGAAAGCTACATTATCCACGAGCAACAAAGGCTATATTTTATTTTGGAAAAAAATAGGGTTCCGTAATATATTTGGGGTTTTCGGACACAAGGTGTAAAAAATCAAAGAGAAAAGTTACTTATTTTGCCTAGGTACGCTGCCTAAACTATAAAAGATAGAATCATAAAATTTTTCAACTAATTGTAGATCTTATAAATATCTACAAAAAAGTCCGAGACACACTATACCTATCTATGTCGAGTGAGGCACAACAACCATTTTTTTTTATAATCTATATGGCAAAACAACGTTTGCTGGCTCACCTAGTGTTTATATTAGATTACTTGAAACAATATTCGTTAAGTACACGATTTCAAAGTTCTCTCCATTTCTTTTCCTTGATGTCAAAGCACCATTCCTCTACCGTGGTATAATAAAAAAGTGAATCGTCTGAGTTTATTGATTGTATTAAATCATTACCTACTCGTATGAATTTGAAATTTCTTTATTATCGAAGGGGAGAAAAGTTTAATAAAAAACATAAAAATTAATCAGCAGGTTTATTTTTATGTCAATTGTAATATCCATCATTCTTTTCTCCTAAAGGAACATTATACATAAATAATTATGTATCCGGAGGTATCTTATGGTTTTAAGAATTTGTATAAACATTCTGTGATAATTTAACACAAACTGAATAAATCAATCTCATTTGTGCATAAAGAAGTTACAATTTTAAACTAATTAGAGCTAAATACAATGTATTTTCATAATTGAAAAACTATTTCGCTACTTAATAAAATTATAAGAAATTAATAATAAATTGTCAATAAACTTATATATATAATTATGTATTGTTGAAGTTATATTTTATCCGCGCGTTAAGGAAATTCGATAATTTTTCCGAATAAAAAGTCGCGGGCGCGGATGTGACACAGATAAAGTTAACTTCTATAGATCCTGTGGTCTGACTGAAGCATGCAACGAAACCTACGCTTCGATACACAATTTTTTTTTAAGTTGTTATGAAAGACTGTATCGTATATAAAACTTTTTTTTATTTTATTGAGAGGGTGATTTGAAAATATTGACAATATCTAAATACCAGGATTACTTGCGGTTAGAAATACACAAAATTCTTTATGGCAGTATATTGTCAATGTTAGTTATCTATCAGCTGTTATTTTATTCAGGAAATAACTTTTGTACATGTACATATTTTCTCGACTTTCACCAAAGAAGTATATCTTCTTAAGTGCGTACAGAATTACATGCTGTTTTTGTATTTGCTTTGAGTCCGCTCGTGGCTTTCAGTACCGATTCATAATTATAGTCTATCCAAAATCATGGCGTAATATCTTAGCTATTGTAAAATATATAAACAAATCGTCTTATTTACTCACGAAAATAATAATGTAGGTATATAATTAATTATAAATGTTGCTTATGGTAATGGAAGAAGGTTAATAGGTAACAGTAATTTCTTTAAAACATTGGTCGTATCAAATAGAATTAGGTACGGATATAATACGTAGATTTATTAAGTAATCTGGTAAATTAAGTACGGAATTATTAATTGTCGCTAACGCTGTAGATTTCGATGTCCGAAAATTATCGTATACTAATTAGGTACCTTATAAGTACAATTAATAAATTGAGCTATCAAAAACACGACTAATAGAAGTACGTGGTGAAAAATAGACACCGCAATAAATAAAAAAGGGTAGAAAAAAATATTTGTATAACTTAATTAAGAAAATGCAGAAGCAAGAACACAAGGCTTAGAAGAATACTTTCGTTTACAATTTATTTTATTTAGGGTCGGATTCGACCAAACTTGTAGACACATATTTAAACGTTGTCATGGTAACGGGGTGTCGCCACTAAAATCCAACAAAATTAAGCGCGCATAAATGATTATGTTCCACGTTTATTATTCATTCGTCAACTATTCCAAAGATTCCACTCCGACGGTTGGTCGAATCCCCTCTAAGTAAGGTAATACTATTAATCGTACAAGAACCCACGTCGCTAATTGCTAAATTACTTATTATAATTAAGTAGAATGACTTTTTAAGTATTTTTTATAGTACCCGATCTGTTAGAAAAGGAAAGCAAGTAATGGTTATGTCTCCCTTTTGCTTCTTTGTTGTGAATGCATCCGTGACTATCACTGTCTACTTGGTTATGGGCTACTTACATAGAAAACAAAAACCGAAAGAACTTTCAAGTATTTTTGTCGAATAATATTAAAAGCGAAAAGCAAGACGTTGAAATTTTAATTTTCTTAAAAAAACAATCATTTGTGATGTTTAAATGCGATTTAGCAGGAGACATTGAAATGCTTAATTAGATTAGCAACCTGATAACCGAAAAGACATTATTTGTTATAATTATCTTCTATTTGCTAATAAATTGTCTTTTAAATTTCCTGTCACATTGCTATTCCTATTTTTTTAACGTTTATTGACTCAAGTCTTTTAAAACATAACTAATAAGTACCTACTGCTTTAGTTTTTCGAAAGGTTTGTTTCTGGCCAGGTTTATAAGCACCTTAACTTAAAAAGCTGTAAACATTTTGTTTTTCTTAACGTTCTTATACCAATACGGTAAATATTGGAAAAAAATATATAAAAATGCAATTATATTTTCTACACAAACCTTCCATAAAGGTCCCTTGGTACTCATGATTGCATTTTATTATCCTATTCCATAAATTACCATTACAAAGTTTTCTTATTACGTGATAGTATATAACGAATCTACACTATGTAATATGTTCTAATACCCTAAACGTCAATTACTCTTTGATACTGATAGTCCAATACTGAAGAATTAATGTAAACTCGCGCCAAACTTTATGTGTACATGTTTTTGCACTGTGTGTTTCTTTCTGTGTGTTTCTGTAGACACAAGGGTTGACTGAAAGTTGCTTTCTCGTGCACATAATGTAATTTATAAATTGTTGATGTCAGAACCAAGCTCATGCAGGTAAAAGAAAGACACTTGTTTTTAAAATAAGAGACAGACAAAATATATTTACTACACTATTATGGTATATAACACCATTCTACCTAAACATAATTGTAGAGAAATATTATTTTTCCGCTTCACCTACTTATTTAAAAAAACATTCTGACAAGCTTGGTTTGAACGTCCTCAAGAATTCATAAAGTACGGCGCGAGTTACAGTAGACGTATCACATAATGTAGATCCGTTAAATCACAGCGGGGACTTGTCAAGGAGCGTGACGTGACTTCGTTTTACACGACACGTCATCCTTGGCGCCGCCGCTCCGTACTAGTCACGCGTACGTCTCCCTGAAGCGCTTCTGGATGTGGTGCGCGGCGTTGAGCAGCCGGTGGTGCAGAGTGAGGTGCGTGTGCGGGGTGAAGGTCGGCGGGGCGGGGGCGGGCGCCGCGCGGGTCAGCGTCGGCTGCTGCGCGTCCTTGTCCGGGTGGCAGAAGAACGCGACGCAGTGGCGGCCTCTAGCGCGCGCGTACATCCCGGAAGGCACGACTACGCGGTGCATCTGTCAAATATTACATCTAAGTTAATAAATTATAACATACTAGGCGGATTGGGCAGTGGTTATCCAGCAACGTATTCTAATTGTCTTCTTATATTTAATGTGCATACTGAATTTGATTCCTTTACAACAAAGATTACATATTCAAATGAAGTACAAATAAAAACCCATATCAGGCACCAGGCTCTCCAATAAGTAGTTTTGGGAAGCGCTAATCTTAAGTTGTTTTAAGACCTTTTTGAGAGCAAATAACTAAATGATTTTAGTATAAGAAAAAAACAATTATCGGATCTACTCGATTCCAATGAAATTTACAGAAAACGGTCATATAAGAGATCAGCAACATACACACGGACAGAAGAATTATATATATAAAGGTGTGGTTTTCTTCAATACCTAATAAATGTAAATGCATAACTTTTTTGTACATTTATTACGGTACAGACAATATCAACAATAGGCGATCGTATCTCTTGATCTTTAATTAAACCAAGAGAAAATTCAAGCCGTATTTATATTACGTTACTATATGGCTTGAAAATATATGTAAATAAATAAGTTAATAAACGAAACGTTACACTCACTAGAGCAGGCAGAAGGTTGGTTGTCCACGACGCGAGCATTTCTCCAGTCTGAATGAGTATGGCGCCGGGCAGATGACCCACGGCCTGCCACTTCTCGCTACCATGCAGCTTCACCTGCAAAACATAACGGCAACATTAATGCTGATACTCTATACTAATATATAAAACTGAAGAGTTTGTTTCTTTGTTTGATTGTTTGAACGGGCTAATCTCAGAAACTTCTGGACCGATTTGAAAAATTCTTTTAGTGTAAAATTTATGTTCATTTATGGTGGAAGACTATAGGATAACATCACGTAAGCGGTGAAAGTTACTCAAAAATCATATATTTACAATATTGTTCCCCTCTAAAAGTTCTAAATAAAAGTCGGCGACAGCATATGTCTAGCTTTTAAAGCTAACCCACTATAACCATTTTTTTCACCATAAAATTGTTTTGAAATAATAATTTATATGGTAAAACAACGTTTGCTGGGGTCAGCTAGTATTAAATATACACGGTACACGGATGAAGATCATTTGGTGCAAACTATAATTGAATTTGATGACTTTTGTGGCGCAAAAGTCACCATGCCGGGACGTCGTTCATAGGATTCTTGGTACGTTTCTCAGCGAGGCAGAAATTTGAAAGAGTTTAATTTTTGTTCTAAGTCTGAGTATGTTGTTCATGGTGCCGTAGGATTATGAGTGTGTAGCATTACTTATTTATATGAGCAAGCCAACAAAAACAAAATAAGGATATTAGAAAACATAAGCTGGCAAATTTTTATAAGTTGTATTTCTGTAGATTAGGTACATACATACATACAACACAATGTCCCAACTTTTGTTGCTTTGTTTCGTAGGACCGTGTAATAAAATGTCATCACCATTTACCGAATTAGATTGTATAAAGACAAGATTGCTTGGCCATGAGTTTAATATATAGTCATTATTATTTAAGTACAGTCTGTAATTGTGTACAACAACCTTAAGACTTCTAAAACCAATCACCTTAGGTTAAAAAGGTAAAAAGTTATAGACCTACACACATAAAAGTATATACAGACGAATTGAGAACCTCTTCCTTTTTTGCAGTTGGTTAAACATGAATGTTTGTCTGTATGTCCTTTATGGACTCTGAAATGGTAGGAGATGGAGCACTGATGCCTTTAGCAACTTTGTTCAGAATTCTCTAACGAGTTTCGGTACTAAAATTATATTGATCGGACACATTGTTGATGAAATACACTCGAAAATGTTGATTTTTTGCTGACTTTTCCATAATATTTTTCATACGATTTTCTTAAAAATTTTATTATAATATACAATATTTTTTTTTAAATTATCAATAATATTATTTAGAAATTGTTACATTCTATTAAATATACTGCAATCAACTGAACATGTTAAGGTTTTGTTATTATAAGTTAAGATAGTATGATTAATTTGAATTTTGACTATTGATAATAATTAATAATTTTGACAACTGTAAATATTTGCATGCCAGAAATGGTAAATACACTTGACATTATTTATTAAAACTTCCAACTGTAATAATCATAATATTATGTGTATTTTGGCAAATAAACAAATTGATTGATTTAATTTATTTCTTTCATGAAATCAACTGCGAATAAAATTGCAATAAACGGTTCCTTACCTCGAGACCGCCCTCGGAGTCCTGAGCGACTAGAGTAAAGGTGCAGATGTCGGAGTGCGCCCCGCAGCGAGTGTACGTCGAACCGTCGTTGCGGCAGCATGGCCCATCATCCTCCGGCGGCACGGGAGGGTAGTACAGTATCCGCATGCTGGAACGGTTACAGCCGTCGCTCTTCAGCATTCCGGAATGGCATTCCAGTAACGTAGCCGGTGGCAGTCCTGCATTGAAAAAAGGTTATGATTATGTCATATTATTATTTCGATTGTATTTATGTAAGGGGAATTATAAAACAATCGAATAATAAAACTTAGCGACTGATGATGATACTGTTTTAATAACTTGAGCGGTATGAATTTGTGTAAGCGAAAAATTAACTAACCGTGCGACTAGATTACTAAGCGACTGGAAATACAGAGAGTAGTTAGGTTAGGTAGGTTTTGTATTTTAAGCAACTCAAATTAATGTTTGTAAGTTGCTGTTCTGTGTATTTCTAGTCACTTGCAGTCAGTCGCTCACTTAGTAATACTATGACTTAAATTAATTCTATTTATCGCTTAAAACTTTTATTTACAGTCACTCGTTTAAATACTACCCTTTATGTAATACAGTTTAATTTAAAATATGTAGTGCTGTATCAAATCAAGTCATATTTATTTGAGTGAACCGCCAAACAATTAGTATTCCGGTTAATAGTTTGAGCCAATACTATCTTGTTTCTTGTGATATCTTTAATGTTGCTGATGTCGATGGGCTGAGTTGACCACTTACCATCGTGACTCGTCTGATCGTTTGTTAGCTAGTTACATAAAATAATGTACACCAAACATTTTTGGAATGTGAAGATATGTGTGGAGAAGGACTACGAAATTTACGTACGTTTACTACTAGTTATTTACCGAAAGCATAGGCAAGGGCCTGCAGCAGCATGCGGGAGAGGTTGGTGAGGTCCTGCGCGAGCGGGACAGCATGCTGCGTGAACTCAGGCACCTCCTCCTGCGCCGGCATAGCGGCCGCTGATAGCGTCGTGATATTGAACGAGTGACGCAACTCCTGGAATAAGAAGTGGAGAACATAGGTAATTTTTGACGTGACAACGTCTTATAATTCGATGGAGCCGGCTGCACGCATCAAAAACATGACTCGTGCGGGGTTACCTCGCTCTATGGCGTTACATTTAAGCTTTGAAGTGCATGTACATTGTAAAAATAAAATAAAAATTTAAATAATTGTATTTATGCGTATCTACAAATAAATGTAATTTGATCAATTGCATTGTGATTTCCATTTGCCTCCTCTATATCCATACAAAATATCTATCAAACAAATAAAATTAAAATTTTCTTTTGAAAAATGCAACCATTCCAATCAGTATTTTCTTATGACGTTATCACGTTCAACTATCGTCAGTAAACCGACTTTATAGACAACCGATTTTTTTTTCGTTTAAATAGCCGATATCTGTAAATGTAAATGCCTGGACGAAAAATATTAAATGGCTATTGTCGTCCATAGATATGGACATCAATCACTGACCGACACGTTGCCGGCGAAAAACAAAGCGAAGGCAGTCGGTACATTTTATTATCTTCCTTATTGTTACTGACTCTCTGAAGTATGATCGATACACGTATATAACATTCCGCGATTGATTTTAGATAATATACACCCTGATATTTTGCTTGAGTCCCGTTTAACTGGGCTCTAGAGGACTTAGTAAACTGCAACAATAGCGATCTGGTGCAAAGGATCTATCGGTCAATGTTATTCACTAGGAGGACGGTTTAATCAAACATAGATGGAGTCACTTATTTACCACCCTTGTTAAGTAAATATAAAAACTTGTAGCAATGCGCGGTCTGAATCGAGAGATTACTTGTGTGCGACGCATCAGATTTCTATAACGGATGGATAGTGAGTGAGCAAAGAATATACGCAATTATACGCAAGAATGGTCAAATAATATCGATTTGACCTTTCGACTCTTCCCCAATATAAAATGGGTTACATTCTTTTAGCCGTTATATGAAATATCCCATTTTATATACTTAATAGCATTGTATTCAAATTCACCTTTTTAGTGCTATCGAACTGTTCCATTCCTGGTCGCATGTAGCCGTGGTTGCTGACGGGGTTACATAAGTACTGAGCCTGGCAACCTTCTGGTAGAGCGCAGAAGTTGTCCAAATCCGCATACACCGCTTTCAACTGAAATATTTTAGAAAATTATGTAATTGCTTATAATTTGTAATAAAATGTAAGCTCAATTAAAGCATTTAAGTCGAAATTATCAAAATATGTTATAAATTGAAATTTGTACATACACAATACAATTTGTTTAATTGAGAACTTGATTGGGTATTTATTAATAAAATGACTGTTATGACGAACGAAAGAATTCGTAAACATCAGTTAATGTAAGTGATAATGTCTTTTTTGAGAATAAATGTCTATAAACATAAGTTGCTAACAATATAAATAATGCAGGTGATACGGCTAACATCGTTACGCCTAACAATCAATGAATGATTGACATAAAATGACATAACTTCTTTATTTGCTAACCAATTCAAATGAAAAAAAATCACTAAATGTTAGGTAACTAGGTAAAGCCCCTAACAATATAATACTGAAAACTGCATTTAAATTGAACAAGCCGTTTCTGAAATTAGCTTGCACAAACATACAGACAAAATGAAAAACATTGTTTTGAGTTCTCTTGCACATATAAAGGCCTTCGATTATGATTTTTTAAATGTACTTGCCGTGTACAGACAGCGAATAGTTACAGTTTAATTATATGTTTAGATTGATTTACGTGCAGTATGGTAGGTGTTCAGTATCTATGATACTAATCTTTGCATGATGTTCCTGCTCTGTGGATTCCTGTGTGTACGTGAATTCCGTTCGATATATAATGGCTTCTTAACATTTGTAACTATTAAAAAGTTTAATAAAAGTGATTCGTGCCTTGTGTACATTTTTAGTTTCATTATATAAAACATTTTGATCCTTTGGTATAAAACAGTTTGTCAATTAATCTTTAAAGAGTCGTTTTATGACATTGACAAAAGTAAGTGTCCGTAAAGCTACGAGGAGGGCGCGGTTGCGGATGTGAAACATGTGCTGGGTTTCATGAACGCACCATCGGGACACGATTGAAATTTACAACGCGGAAGCGGACACGAGATGATGCCGTCATTAAGAAAGAAATAGCGTACACTGTCAACAATTTCGTAAACACAAAGTATTTATATCGCGACGAGCTTTTGCCCGCGGCTTCGCTCGCGTTAAGAATCTTTCATCCCCTATTTTATCACCTTGGGGGTAGAATTGATCAAAATCCTTCGTCATAACATAGGTATACCTGCATGCCAAATTTCAGCCTCGGTTGATAGATCACTATGTCAGTCAGTCAGTCACCTTTGAGTTATATAGGTATATTTAGATTTCGAATTATGAAGTGAGCAGCAGTTTCGAATTTTGATACATCCAATTAATCCATTAATCTAAGGAAAGTTTCCTTGTATATTCCGTTGTCATTAGCGCATTGTGCTATTTGTGGGCTACTCGTAGTTGCAGTTGTATGAAAACACAATGTAAAGCAAATTGTATTTGAGATTGGCATCAACCCATTAATGGCCTACTGAGTACGGGTCTCTCCTCATCACTGAGGAGGTCTAGTATCGACGCGAGCCGCTAGGCTATGAGCGCTTCAAAGTAAATTGTATTTTAAATTAGCACCAACCTTTTCTTCAGCGATTCCATGGTTGACCAGCATCGCCAAACCCTTTTCGCTTAGCGCCGTGAACAATTGTTGGCCAATACGTCTCACCATGGATTTCATGGGACACACGTCTGTACCTGAAATAACAATTAAGTATTTACAAATTAGCATATTATTATTTAGAGATACAATAAGAATTCATTGTAATTGTTTTTTACGTGTTTCATTTGTTTTATCGTAAAGTCAGTAAGTAATTAATACTTTGTTCTTGGCTTATAACGCGTTAATGATGAGCCATGATGATCAAGTGCCATGAGATGAAGAAATATACAATATTAGAGTAGCATATTAATGTAATGTCATAAATCCGATTTCATTTATTCCCCAGTGCTGATTGGTTACTAATCTGTATAGTTTCTTTTTATTATAGTTATTCAAATTACAATTAAGACGGCGGTTGCCGAACTTATTCACTAGATGGCTTTTAGAGTTTGTGACATTGTGTTGTACGTTTCATGAAGTCCGCTCTTTGATTATTTTTGACATTAGACATTATTGTTTTAGACGTAATTTATTTTGATCACATATTTCACATGATTGTTACGAAATAGTTTTTTGAAGTTCGTTTAAATATTATAATAGGAAATCACTTATTAAAAAAATTGTACTGAAAAAGCTAATGGTTATGCATAAAAAAATGGAAAATCATCAAGTACGAAATAACCTTATAACATATGAACAACCTTATAATTAAAAACAGAGCGAATGTACACATCTATCCTGAAAATTTCAATCCAGAATTTACTATACGGTTGTCTCAAACCCCAGTAGCGCCATCTGTTCAGAGTTTTGCGCCGTTTTCCTCATTTAAACGCCTACGGCTTTTCTTGGTTATCTATGTATATTGTCAACTGGCCTATAGGAGTTAGTACGAAATATATGAATAAAATATTCGATTCGAGCACTGAAGGTACGCCTGGCATGGCCGTGACATGGTTTCTTTGACGACATACATATTCTGTGAATGCGTGCCGTTTAGATAAAAATATCAGAATTTAAAGTGAACTTAGGTAACTGTTAATATCTACATATAAAGACAATAGAAAACGTTACTCACAAAAACAATAAACGCATTATTTGTTAAATGGATTGCATGTACATTAAATACTATAAGACAAGAATACTTAACAAGGTTTGCAACACAGTAACTTTTATCAATAATAACATAACTTAATATTTAATCGATTTACATTCTATTATTAAGTGTGTCGCCTTTCTATTTCCTGATTATCTGTATCTAGACTAGGTAATACTTAGTCTATAAATACTGGTGTTAATAATCTAGTTTAGTACATTTAATTATACGTAATAATATTGTTATATAAAGAAGTTACGTAATGTTAAAGCATTGGAATGACAAGTCACGGTGATGAAGTATTATCTGTTAGTAATATTAATTTGGATTCGATTAATTGTAAAGTCGCAGTTACTATATTGTGGTACGGTATGATACGTATTATTTTAACTTAAGTTTATGGTCTGAAATAAGTATAATAACTGAATAAGTGCGCGCGTATAAATGTATTGGTGAATGTAACGTACCTGCGCTAAATTTAATTCAAAGAATCGAAATGAGAGAATGTATAAGTTAATAGTTTTTAAATGAAAGTAACGGTGAAACGACTGACTGGGTCTCAACCAGGGTTGTCAGAAAATGGCACAGTTATCGAAACGAGTACGTTTATAGCTTCTTTACTAAGGGCTTTGAAGAAATTGCGTTGATTGGAATATATAGAGAAATAACAATAAAACGGGATTGTACGCACGACGAGTGACGTTGGACGAACGAATGTGCTTTGGTTAAGTGTAGGACTCCATTACAATTATTAGTTTTTTATTTGTGTATATTGACAAATTTATTCAATTTAACAAAAATAAAATTTGATTTTTTTTAACTAGTCTGTTTTTTTATTCTGTATATAGTAATATATAAAGTAACTTTTCTTTCCATAGACAGTATACACAAAGCGGAATTTGAGTTGACGTAACTTTATTGACCAAATTACAATATATTTGTTATTAAATATTATGTTCTGGTATTGAGTATTCAGTATCAGTAAATAAATACAAGTATGTTGCAGCTTCCGGTTTCGCTCAATGTTTATTTCAAAATTTTGAAATATAAACTATTTGAGTATATTTTGTGAATAAGTTTATTCTTATGTAACATCAATATTTGTTATGGAATGAGACCTTCTTGTAGAGGTCAATCTAACAGACGTTTAAGTTTACGGAATAAATGGTATTTATTTTAAAAGAACCGGAACATTCGATATAAAATATTTCCTGCATGATTTTGGTTTTAATTTAAATGCAGTCCAAAAAATTATATCGAGACTAGCTCATATTTTCGCTAAAAGGATGTTTGTAAATACAGTGAGAAAGGATGTGGTGGCATCACTGGATTACCAACAAAGCTGTGTTTTATTTAAATACAAATCGTATCTCACAAAAAGAAATCGAAAGAAACAAAATTTATTCCAGCGCTAAAACAATTGTACAATATGCAATTTATATAGAAGTGCATATATACATAGAGCGCTGTACATATGTATGTATATAGCAACGAAAAAGGTCTACCTTATATCATGAGGAAATAAGAAAAAGGCTAATACTTTAAAACTTAAGCCACGTAAGGTTATCTCACATTAGAGTATTTTTGCTACACGATTATTAGCACGATTATACCAGGAGTTCAGAAAATCAAAACAGTGCTAGTGTAGATCTAAACACATCCTAAAAACTAAATATTGGACAACCCTGGCAACAAGGACTGCGCCACCGCCCAATCGCCATTCTCCCAACGATTGTTATTTCGAGTATGACGTCATTTTACGCCAAACTTTATCGCTTTGTTGATCATGTGACATGACTGCTACGATTTTATCACTTCCTGATAAATCTTAGATTGTAATAAACATAAAACGATTTGTCATTTTGGATGAATGACGTATAAATCTAATTAAATATGCATTACGTAAAGGTGAACTTGACTCTGAATCAAATAACAGTACCATAGGTACTGTTAGGACATTTACTTACGTATCGTAATGTAAGAAAATTGGTATGTCGTAAGATGAAACAAACTGGAAATTCACTTTCAATTTATTAATTGTCAATTTATTATATGTTATTATTAATATCTACTAATATCATGAAACATTTGACAAGAAATAACACTATACATTCAAAATGAGCTTTCATATTGTTTTGTAAAAAAAACAATTATATTAGGCACAAAAGTTTCATTTTATTGTTTATCATAACACATTATTATAAATTTGTAGACTTGTAGTAGATATAGCTAAAGGCTTTATTTTTAATTGTTAGTTATAAAATAATAGTTTTTATATAACTGGTTGGTTACATTTATATTCGTAGTAGCAGTAGAGCTAGCGTAGGTATTAGAAATAATAAATATTTATTCCAAGGTATTTTTATACTAATGCCTATTAAGTTTCTTTATCAACAATGCGGTTGCGTTGCTCTTCGTGTTACCACAAGTACACTTGGTACCAGTCTGGTAGATAATTATGTAATTACATGCCTGTAAAGGTGTTCTATGTGTTAGTGTGTAAGCCTATAAAATAATATGTAATAATTTTAATAAAGGAGTACTCAAAGAGCCACCGACGTGTTTAATTGCCTTCCGCCTCCTCACATGCCTTCATTGATCGATAATACCTTCTGTATCTAAAACAATTTTAATAATTATCTTACGTTTTCCTACACTTTGTAAGGATGTGGTTAAATATTTATAAGAAAAATCTTTATTATATACTCGCCTAAATCTTTTCATCTCCATTGATAAGAGATAACAGCAGTAGATTTATTTGATAATATTGTTTAGGTTTTTTCTTTTTTTTTACTTTTTTTTACATAGATCCCAGTGCATTCATCAAATGAAGTTCAAATATGGGTATTTAGATATAACCAAAGCCATTGGACTTCCATTGTTAAGTTTTCCTTGATGTTAGGTACCATGACGAGATTGTAATGTTAATGCCAAACGTTTATTTTCATCATATGCACACAGATGGCGCTAATTCAAAGTTGGGTACGCCTGTGTTGTTATCGGTAATGTCACATGTTTACTAATGTTAATTGCGTAAACATATTCTTTGTTTCAACAAAACATGTAAATCAGGATATCAGATAAGATTAAGAACATTATTGATAGAGTTCTGTGAATACCCGTGTATGAATCATTAAATAAAATTTTAGTTTAAATTATAATAACACTTATCTATATACGCAGTGACCTACTGATTTCATACGATAGCATTTAGATTTCATTTTTTAGCAGACGAAAAATTATTACTTGAAGAGCCAGATTGATCGAAGTATTTAACGAAAATAATGTTTATACAGAAAACATCAATATTTTTACTAGATTTACCCGTACATACATATTAATACATCTAACAGTATTTCAATAAACAGAATTAAAATTGTGTTCTTATACAAACAATATGCTGACTTTTCTTTTAATTTATGAGATTGATGTAAAAAACAGCCAGATTGTTTCTGAATATACTTTTGTAATAAATATTAATTTATTTTTGATTCGATTTAAAATTTACTATAGAACTTACTAAGTTATTACAACTTAACTCTTACAAACTTATTCTTCGGCTATATCAACTTTTTGTTATGGAAAGCGTAACACAAGTAACACACTGCCTGTGCGACTACTGTGACGTAGCCAGGGGAGGGGATGAATTAAAGGGTTATTTTTGCTAAAATCAATCCTTTATAGTCCTGTGTTAAGAATAAAAAACATATGCCATCCTCTTACTAACCAGCAAACGACTGTCCGCGAAGCGCATCTTCGCTCCCACGGAAGCAACATTACTTTCAGTACATTACGTCATATACATGATCCAAGAAAAAAAAATTGTCACGTAAATATTAGCCCCAGCCGGGAATCGAACCCGTGATCTCTTGCTCCGCAGACAAGGACTCTACAAACTACAGAGTCGTCTAATAAGTTATTAGTAATAACATAGTAACAAATGATACTCGTGGTAGTCAAACGAAATAATTTATTTACATTTCGTAATAGTATAATGACAGATATTAATTACTCTATTTCTTCACGGTCGTGGCTCATTTAGTGAGGTTATAGTGATTAGTGACACGTCGAAGTATTTAATATGGCGTATTCTGGTTTGGCTCACGGCCTTCTTGTGTGTAAGTTGATAACATTATATAGCGACGTTGAAGGTTTACTGCAATGGTTTTAAATCTGTGTTAGTAACGTCAGACTTACTGTATACAGATATTGTAGACCAAAAGCAAAACTCAAGGACAAACATTGGTAGGTGTGTAGTTATTGAAAACTAATCAAGTTGTTACATAAATACTAAGTAACACCGAATTGAGAACATTTAATTTTATACAGCATACGAGTATATTATTATGTTATCATATAAATATGTGTGTAAAATATATATTTTTTTAATTATGAAGTTTTCAGTTATTTTTTAATTTGAATTTTGTTTCATCCTAAATAGACGTACCTGCCAAATGACGTCATATATTATGGTATAATATAACTCTGTTTTGATCACCTTTGCTTTCTTGTCGTTTTGTTATTTATAAAAATAAACCGGAAAATGTCCATGTGACTTGTTTGTCTGAAGTTTTTTTTTATTATTTCAAAGTACCTACCTAGTGCAACAATAAAACAACAATATAATTCAGCTGCAAATCTGTTTATATCATTTTTTAGATTTTATTCCTTTAATAAGTTCGCCATTTCTACCTTTACAATAAGCTAAATACAATAAAGTAAAAAAAGATGCTTATTGCCTACTTTTTCGATCGGATTCCCTCTTCTAGTGAGAGTAGGTCTGTGACCGATAGTATGACGTATATACTAAATGGGTTAAGGCCAGCAAGATACCATTTCGACATAGTTGTCATTGGGTAACCCACACCCACCACAAACAATAATAGTTCGCTACGTTGGCTAAGTATGGGTTGGCATACTTTATAGTAAAAATAATGTGAACGACATCATATAATGTATAGGTGTTTCAAGTTTTGTTTCGGTACTAACCATAAGATTCTGAAAGGCCTATAAAAATATTGTTGAACTAAAAGATAACAACTTAGAAGCTCTGTCGAATCAATTCGAGTTTCTGAAACGTTGATCAGACAATAATAAATCAGAAAACAAAATCGCATTCGACAAACGATTCGGAGCAAAATTAGACAGTTTTGCTCAACTGATCAATTGTTCAAATCAAATGACACATTGACGTTTGACGACAGATTTGATAGTTCATTAGTTACATTTTTCGTTAACCAGACTTTAAGAGACTGACGGTAAGTCACTAACTTTGGTCATTTAGCTATCAATAAGATTATAGGTAGGTTAAATAAGAAATCATTGACAACCGACTTCTTTATTTACACGTTGCCTAGTCTGTGTATGCCAATAATTTTATTGTAACTGTTCGTATTATAGGCGATATGAAACTAAACTTTAGTAAACTGTAAATAAAGTCCAATAAACGGAGTGCTATAGATTAAAACCACTGTTTGTCTTGTGATGAGAAAGTAATTATGGATATAGTTAAATAAAACAGTACGTATTATAGTTATAATAAATGTTTTCTATACAATAGAACTGAAGTCTGGTTGTCTGGTAGAGACTGCTATTTAGCGGTATAGCGCGTTTGTGAAAATTATACTGTAACTCTTAAACTGTAATCTCTTGTGTAAGCACTATAAAGAATGTTTGTGATGTATTAGTATTGTAAAGAGGTAATTGAGTTTTTACATAAATTAATACTTTTATCTGACTTTATATTTTAACTAGATTGGTTCATCTAGACTTTGTTTTGCTATATAAATTATTATTTAAGAACTATTTTCTTAACTATAAAAATTGTTATAGTGGTTTAACCTTAAAAGCTAGACATATGCTATCGCGGACTTTTATTTAGATCTTTTAGAGGGGAACAATATTGTAATACATCATACTACATACATACATCAGCTTTATATATTAGTATAAGATATAAGATGTGAACTTTATTTATAGTAATACAAATGGCTACACTAACCGTAGTACCGCTGATATGCCTCCACCCTTAACCCTGGATACAGCAATGATTTTGATTCGTGAGACTCGGGAATCACAAAGCCAATCCTCCATTGCAGGTTTATTTTTCTATATCCGCGTTCATTAACAGCCTGGACGCTTTATATAGAATTGCTAATGTTAGCTCCGGCGCCGCGTGTATAGGTACTTTGAAATTAATTAAGTAGTTATTTATCCGGCCGTTGTCGACTGACGCGTCAACGACGAGAAACAATGGCGTCATTTTTGGGATTCCATTCCATAACGAGGCTCGAGCAAAATACACGAGTCATTAACTCATTATAAAGGCGGTCAAAGAAAAACTCAGCACTTAGAAGATTCTACACATTAACCTTTCAGGGGTTTACCGAATTACGTAAGCGAATAAGAAGCGATTTTTGTTGATGTTTTAATTCCTAGAAGAACCATAGAAATCATGCGTAGGTTGTTGCGATAAATTGCAGTTGTGTTAATTCAATATTCATTGCTGGTATTCAAATATGTACCTACTGAGGTAAACGAGAGGAACAAGGTGCCTTCACAGCAAAAATCGAAGTAAACACTTGAACATTTAATAACCCTAGACTGAGGAAAGACTCTTGCCCCTACTAATTTTGGCCCATAAAGAGGTTAAGCCAACTAATCTATTTTCACATCCATTTCACCATTCATAATTATGTAGATCTACAGTCTCATTCTGTCACTGCGATATTTCTCCGAATCGAGTACTCTCGTTTCTGAGAAGTATTTACAGTAGATTTCTAATGTCTACTCCTTGTATAGTTAGTTGGTCGCTTGCCGCCTTTGATGCTTAATACGCGTCTGTACTTACGGATATTATTATACCAGACGAAATTTCTAGAAACCAGGGTAAAATAATATAGGGAAATCCTACTTACAAAATATTTATCCGTGCAAATAAGGAAATCATAAAATGACTTGCATATATTCTGCAGTGGTAACTAGGGGCTTCAATGTAAGTTCTTCCTGAACTCCTGGGATAGTGAGTCCTCAAAATCTTCAAAGATTCTAATTTTATAAGTGCACAACGCATTTAGTTTATCACTTGCTTCGGCGAAGTGTAGTACCGTAAGGAAACGTGGACGTTGTAAAGTTGTTGTCGTTTGTTGTCCTGTCCATAATTTTCTTAAAGATGTATCAAGTCTGTGAATATACACTTAATTATAATCTATTTAATGCTAAGTACAAATATTACGGTTATAAGTAGTACTAATGTTAGTTTATAAAAAAATAAGTTCCTCTGTTTATAATGTTCTTAAAACTAAAGGTATAGTTTTCTAAAGTAATATTCATGATTAAGAATGCGTCAGTGTAATTATGTGCGTCGTAAATGTTATATAGGGTCGTTATAGAGTTTTTTGCAGGTGCATATTTAAGGTCAGATTTAAGAATTTTAATTGAAAATGTTAATGGCTATTTACTTAATTTCTGTTAATGATAATTGTTTTTAGTTTTCGTAAAAACTATGGCTATATACATTGTACATTTTATTATGTTTTGACGTCAAATTTTGCAACCAATGATAAATACTTTAACATAACCACTATTCAGATCGAAGTGCAGTGAACCTTTTATGTTATGTGTACATAGCAAAAATATTCTTTTACACATATGTATTTAACTCTACAAAACAAATTCCTATTTATGTGTCTAAAAATTGACAACTTTACGTACTGTTGGTGCTCAATAATTCAGGAATTGAATTTGTGACAACATTATTGTTAACATAGCAGAAGGTATCTAAACGTACTATAAATATTAAAAAGTAAAGTTTTTGTTATAGAAGACATGTTTTGGCGGAGATCTATTGCCAGACAAAGAATTACCAATATTATACTTACTCAACACTATTGTCTATATAACACTTTATTTTTAATACTGTCAAATACCCAAATGTGGGGAATTAAAAACGCTCAGTTAGGTCTGTATAAATATCTTTATATTGGTCAACATTAGTTTTTTATTAATTACAAGTTAATGCTTGACTACAATTCCCCCTGATGGTTACCGGTGACGCAGTCTTACATAAACAATAATAATAATAATAGTTACATAAACACAATCCCTAAGTAGGTATGATAAGTAATGATTGCATACAAATGAATGCAATTCAACTCATTGTTACGTATACGTTTATTCAACGAACTTTGAACTGTTCTTCTGTTGCATGCCGATTGATACCGGACTGTTATTATTACCTGGTCAATTCAGCTTTAAATACTGATGTCGTGTGAGTAATCGGAATAATGTTCATAACTTGGAGCGTATCTAGGTGTGGTTGCCTTCAACAAATAAATGGCCTATACTGAGACTCTCCTCATCAGTCTAGAGTATACTCCACCACGCTGCTCCGCTGCTATTGGTGGAAATCTAGGTAAGGTTATGTATAGGTAAATAGTGTCGAGTCCTCTACGACATCGTACCATTCGTACCTCAGTTTGTAGTTGCTGTATGTACGAAGAGAGGGTTCCTAGGTTCGATAATCCATGTTATTTGTACTGTCCATGCCACTCACGATACATGCAATTCTAGTGTAAAGCTATGGGTGTGTAAGTGTTTATATTCATTATTAAGATTCAATTTACTGCTAGTTTATAATTATATATATAATAATAGCAGATCCGGCGAACTTCATGTCGCCGACCAGTCAATGAATGATAAACTTAACTTAAGCTAACTTTTTTAAATTATATTTTTTTAAATTCAAATCGTATTTTAATCCTTATTATCCTATTCCCGATGAAAACAAATCCAAAAACACAACAATCATAAAGTTAGTCCAGCCGTTCTTCAGTCATACGATGTATAGATAAATAATATTATGGAAGTTATACATGTAACCTTAATCCTGCGTTAGACATCAGAGAATTTAATGACGAGATCACGAAGGTCAGTTGTCTGTTACAACAATACAAAGAGTATTACAAAAATGATATGTTATTACTTTGTAGATTATTTTGCTACGAAATCTGTTCCCTTTTGTTGCAAGAAGTCGACAGAGGATCAGACGAGAAACGTGATGACAACTGGTGATCGATATCCACGGACACAAGCAACACAAAAGGCATCACCGATACGTTATCGGTCAAAAAATTAAGGAAGAAAGGTCAGGAAAATTCAAAATCATTTATTCATACTTATGCACTTCATTGTTAACCGACTTCAAAAATCGAAGGAGGTTCTCAATTCGTCTGTTTTTCATGTTTATAATAATATCTTTTTACTGGCTAGACTGATTTGGATGATTCTTATTCGAAAGCTGGTGCTTTTCCATTCCTCCCGTATTAATTTGAGCGATATCTGACGAATAGTCTTTGAGTTATCGCTGATATTGTGTATTTACTTTACTTGGAATACGTGTATTAGGTGCTTATTCAATTATTTATCAATTTATGTAAAATTGACATAATAAAGTGTGTAGGATGGTACGTAACCTCCCGGATGGATCTCAATTTAATTTGGCGAAGATCTGATCATTAGACAGACAACGGAACTCTTCAAACAATTACAGCAGATGTCTCACGATTGCGGAAATTGCTTGTGTATGCATTGTTTGTACTATTTTATAACATAACATCACGCCTGTGTAATGTAAGGAACCATTAAAAATATGAAATAAAAATCTTTTGACAAAAAAAGAAAACCACTACAGTGCCAGTTTCTTTAATCGAGGCGCCTGCAAAGGCACCTACTGCCTAAGCAGTTTCCCTCATCTTATTATTTAACCCTTTTGAAGGCGATTTTCCTTTTTTGTCAAAAGATTTTTATTTGGTTCTACCACCGTTTCGAATAGGTTCTTTGAGATCAAGGAGAAGAAACGGCGAAAGAAGCAATATGTGATAGCTAGCCAGGCGGACTTAACGGAAAGATAAATCTCAATGACGTAATAATAATAAATTTAAATTCGACAGATGAATGTTTCCTGTCTGTTCAACCATTAGGTACTTTATATTAATGTTGTACTAACGAACCTTTGTTTCATCGTATTTCATTATTTAAGTCAAGTAAATAATGTTGTTTCCTGCTTGTAGTTTAATGCTTAATAACAGATAATTGGCATGGAGACATTTCTCTTCTGTTAAGAGTTATTTTACAAACTCGAAAAGTACTACCTTTCTGGAATCAACTAAAG
This sequence comes from Carystus phorcus, assembly GCA_018248895.1. Classification (NCBI taxonomy): domain Eukaryota; kingdom Metazoa; phylum Arthropoda; class Insecta; order Lepidoptera; family Hesperiidae; genus Carystus; species Carystus phorcus. The sequence continues at coordinate 23,368 of DWJN01000019.1, forward strand.
ACGATCGACTTAAATATATTAATAGCATTAATTTTTGGATAATTAGAATATTTTGTTAAGCTAAAACAATATTAAAGTGAGTATGATGTAGATACGGTTCGCTTAGTAATCTCTTACGCTTCTCAAGGCTTCTGCGAATACGTATGCCGGAAGTAAGTTATGCATATGTACATCAAAATATTGCTAATGGCTACATCACACATTTACTCTACTGAAGTTCTCGTTATGAAGAAGATGAACTTATGTATAAATAAGTATAATCTTTAAGTTAATAAACAAATACTGAAAGACAATATATGTATATATATTTTTTTAAATCTTAATATGAATGTTTATTATGCCAACAAACAAACAACTATCCAGTCTTGCTTCGCAGTTGCCTAACGCGAGGGACCTTCGGGTCTCAAGCATAACCTTTTTAACCGGGTGTGAACTCGGGAGAAAGAGGAGAGTTACAGGATTTCGGAATACATCCTTATGGAGCGGATCCCGATGTTGAATTTCCATGTCCAATTTCCATGTATAATGCGAATTTTATTTAAGAGTATTGTATGGGTTTCAGCAAATTTGAAAACAAATTTTAAAATATAAAGGAATTTTCATATTTAAAAGGTTATATTGAGGTTAACATTATGGGTGCGTGGGAGTGGATTACTACTGTTATTGACCTATTACATAATTCTAAATGATAATTATTAATTTAATAAATTGATTACAACAGGTATATGATATCGTAATATGAGTGGGATTTTCAGATTGGTTTACGTAGACAAACGTACACCTGTGTGGTCAGCGTTGCTATCCGCTGAATCAGTAAACAAATATTGAATAACATGTATGATGAAACGATATAAGTATTATTTAATACCCAATAGAATGTGTTTTCAACACATTGGTAGACAAGGCATTATTATAGATTAGCTTTCACCCGCGGCGTCGCTCGCGTTGAAGCCCTTAAATAAATTAATATTAAGTATATATTACTATTTTTTTTACTTTTTTTAATAAAAAGTATCCTATGTCCTTTTTAATGGCTCTAAGAACATGTGTCCAAAGTTTCAAAATAAGCGGTTGAGTAGTTTTGGCGTAGGTACCAAACAAATTTACATTCTCATTTGTATTAATAAGGATCATTTAGCGCATTAGAATCGAACAAATAGGCATTTATCTCACCTCTTCTATATAACACTGTGCGAAGTAAAAATATACTGGGTATAGGTAGGTATCTCCCATACTGCGTAAAAAAGCACGAGCTATCCTGAGTATAGTACACAGTTTTAGTGACTAAACGCAACTAATCTTCCTAACCTACGTCTTAGGAAACATTACACATCTTTTTTTCTTAACAACTCAGTAAATAATTCTATAATAAAACGTAAGAACGGAAGATATATGTATACACGTCACACGTAGAATACGTCATATGGGAGTATGATTCATCGATTCCGATAAAACTATCAGTTCGGGCCTGTTATTATTTTATGGTACATTTTGAAATTCCAACTTACAGTTACCGTTGGCCCTAGTTAAAATCGTTGTAGTACCTAATATTTACTATTGGTTACGTTTTTATACTATACTAGTGGCCGCCTGCAACTTCGTCCGCGTGGAAGTGGTGGCGAACATTTCCCTTCACTGTTCTGCTCATATTGATTGTAGCGTGATGAAAAGTATACTATAACCAGCTCAGGAGTATGAACAATATTGTAGCAAGTTTCGTTAAAATCCGTCGAGTAGTTTTTGTTTCTATAAAGGTTATACAGACAGACAGACAGAAAGACAAACAAAAAATTTACTAATTGCATTTTTGGCATCAGTATCGATCCCTAATCACCCCCTGATAGTTATTTTGGAAATATATTTCATGTACAGAATTGACCTCTCTACAGATTTATTATAGGTAAGTATAGAATAGATATGTAGGTTGTGTTTTACCGTTTATATTTTGCGTACCATTTTCCCCTTCATTTAAAATATGGATAATACGTTATTAATTAATGCTATTGTTATCCTTTTGAAATTAATAAATTTAAATTGATGCTTACTGTATTGACCCTGTGACTGTAAGCGAATTTGTTTGATCACTAATCAGAAGGAGTTTTAAACTAAACACTGGTTTCTGAAAGGCTTATCAAAATATTGTTGAACTAACAGGCATGAACTTAGAAGCTATGTCAAATGAATTCGAGTTTCTGAAACGTTAATTAGATAAAATCTCATTTGACAAACGATTCAGAGTAAAATTTGACAACTCTCTTCAAGTGATCAATTATTCAAATCAAATGACACAACTGACGTTTGACAATAGATTTGATAGTTTATCAATATTTTTTTTTCGTTGATTAATCTTTTAGAAACCAGTAAGTAAGGAATTTTAATATGAAATCTGTAACATTTTTGAAAATCCATATTTTCAATATACTATAATGAGGGGCATGATCAATGCTGTACTTATATTGAATAGCAAAAACTGTATAATATAAATAAATATTGTAAAAGAAAAATACCAAAGCGCAATGCGCTAAACAAAAATAGTAGGAAGGAAAACGTGAGATAAAAATGTGAGGTTGTGTCATCGTATCATTTACTGCTGGAGGAAAACGGTTAAAGTAAAACGTGTGACGTACATATGGGGATTTTATTACCTTAACTAGTAAGTGGAGACTTCGATGTATCTGAATTATGCAGACGAATGATGACACTGCTTTATAAAATAGCTTGAGACATGTTCTGCGGTTTTTGTACGTAATAAAGGTGAAAATAAAAAGCAAATAAAAATTATTACCACTTTATTTTCATATTACCTACTTGTTTCAGCATTCAAATTTAACGTTTAAAATTTGAAGTTATTTAGCGGGACGTATAATTATAATATTACGTGTATAATTATATAGTTATATAATTTGTATAATACACGTTTCGCTGTTACAGACAAGACCCGAAACGTATTAATGAAGAGCACAGTAGGAAAAAGATTTCTAAAAATTCCTTAAAGTTTAGCGTAAGGTATTATTTATTATTCTTTTGATGATACCAACTGCATCTAGAGCAAGGCCGTAGCCAGATTTTCGTTTAGAGAATGTTGAACCCTGGTTTGACGAATACACCTACATGGTTTCCCATAAATAGTGCGATAAACTTAAGTAGGACAGTTTGGTGATTTACCTGGCAGATGTCAAAAAGATACCTTAGTAAAAGTGACACAATTTTCGATATACTAATGCTTCTTTAGCTTTTTAAATTTCCTCTATTTTTTTAAGAATAACAGTCGGTTGTTTATTAATTTCGGGGGGTGTTTGAACCCCTAACAACTCATTGACTACGGCCTTGTGTTAGACTTAATAATAAAAATATAATTTCTTTTAAAGGTACTTTATATCAAGCAATAGCTTTAAACGTGAATAATATTCCGGGAAAAGTTATTTAATTTATTTTTTGAGAGCGCATGTGCTTGCTTAACGCTAAGCTTAAAATTGATGAATTTTGTTACCTATTTTTGAAGTTTGTCATTTGTTGGTACCTATTAAAGTAACAATAAGTACTTCTTACAATAAACTAAAAGTAGTTTCCTATAGATCTGTACAGTGTGGGTGTAGTATCTCCGTCTGCTCTGTGGTGTGGCTCTTGTTTTTGTATTAAGTACCTTAGTCGGTCAAACGACAGAGCTGAAAGTTACTTGGAAGAAACGTATCTGACGTGACGAGTTGCAATTGACTTCTTTTTACTTTTTATAAGCTAAAATTTAACTATGCTCCAACATGGTAGGCGAAAATCTTCTCAAGAGTGGATAAAGAACATTAGCTAAATTTTAGAGTTTATTATTTAGAAGACTGGTCCTGATTCCATCCATTCAGATAGACACGCCTAGCATAGGAATTCCAATCTTTCCTTTCACGAATTTCAAAGGACGTAGAAAAGCAGATCATCCATACATTTAACAGGGTAAATAGTGACCGGACTCCAACTTTATATACGTTATTTAATTAGATGGTACGCTATCCTTATGTATATATATACTGAAATACATAACTCCTAAGCACGGTAACCTTAATCATCTGAAACCCCACAAAAGCAGCCGTTTTCTATGAAATAAAACACCCTGACACATTATTCCACTTCACGTAAGGTATCTACTTTTGCTTTGGTTTTTGTAGAAAAATATAGTTATAGAATAATAATGCGTTTTTGAGTAGATAAGGTGCATAGTTTAGTAACTTTTCTTTCATTTGTCTCAACCAAATTTTCAAATACTAATACGAATAAAAACGAGATATTGTATATATTAAAATAAAGTATAATTTATTTTTTATTTATTACAAGTTAATGCTTGACATCAACCTCACGTGGTGGTAAGTGGTGAGGATGTCCAAGGTGGTGAACGCATTAACTTAGTAACTGTATGATGCTTATAAAACTCATTATAGAATTTCAACCACTTTTACGTTATACGAGAAACCAAGATTTTCTAATTAATACAAGTAAATTTGTCTATCTGTGTACTACGTCGGATTAATAACAAGTGTGCTTACAATACAACATTTTCTCCTTACCAAAAACGAGTATTTTAGCGCAGATATAAAGCAATAAAGCAAAGTAGTGTGAATAAACCCTCGTTGTTTGTTTTTGGTACAATTCATTTGTTTACACAGAAGTACACTATACGGTTTTACGACGCCGTATGCACACGTGTGTAGACTCGTGGAGCTAACGTGACACGTTATCAATCTTAGTAGGCAACACTACCGCTTGTTACTCTGCAGTAAACATAATAATTTCACTGCCTCAATATTTCCAAAAACGTGCTTGATTCATTAGTAATAACAAATATTGTTTGAGTTTTACGCGTCGATTGATTGTTGTAGAAGTTGCTGAAGGAACCGCAAAATCGTATTTTGTTTTTTTATGTACGACAATACACGAGATGATGTGAGAGACGCCCAAGATCAATTCATCAGTGACATAATAAAAAAAATCAAAATGTCTTTGGTTGCCGATGCGTTGCGGACAAAATACCTGTCGATCTGCTATGTATATTATCTTGATATTCTGGAAGCGGAGATAATGTTAAGTCATTATTTCGCAATCAAGGAATAGTGCAGGTGTACACTGTTATACGTGGTGATATTTTACAAACAAAGTTTAAATTAAAACGTGAGTATTGAAGTGTTGAGCAAGCTATTTTTATCGGAAATTTCAACAATAAGTAACGAACCGTCACGCTAAGTTGAACATGCATGTGTCATGGTAAATACGTGGAAAATATCGAACGAAAATTATAAATTAGTTTTCCTTTTTTGTATCCCGTAAGTAGGTATACAATCGAAAAATACTGGCCTTGTTGAAACGCCGCCACGATCAGTAAATGTCAGTTAATGTTACATAGTTTGAAGAACTTAAGTTTATGGTGCATCTTCTCACGATATAAATGGTAATGTATACGAGTACATACATAATTCTTCTTGACGAATTACCTAACGTGAATTGCATACACTTAGGATTAGCATGTATTGCCAACGTGATGGCCTAATTTTAAACTGTTGTATGCATTTTGTAGCAATTTTTGTTCAAAGTAACGGGGTTTGTATGTAAGCAGACTCTGTAATCTGACACGAATATTCTATTAAAACGGAGCGAGCGTAAATTTTATCGCATTCTCGACAATCCACTGCTTGTAATGGTATTATCTGAAAATCCTACAGCGTTTATCTACTTATCGAATTTACGATAAGTAATTTATTTACCTAACATGATTTCGAGACAGAAAATGGTAATAAAATAGATATATTATGTATGTATATTTTCACAGCATATTTGAATTTCTTAAACAACACAACTAACATAAACTTTTCAGCAGCTCTTTTCACATGACATATTATATAAATCAAAATAAAAAAATATCGCACATTACATCAAAGGATAATAAGTACTGAATACTACAATACATCAGTATTAAACATTACAATCTCTTCAGCAATCTTCATGTTACGAAATTATGATCTTTGGATGCAGACAATATAAACTTTGAAAGTTTTTGCACTCCGCTTGCAAGAACCGCCAAGGCAAGCCGTTACGTTACTTTACTAGGATGGAAAGTGAAATCTATTTCAGAATACCGTTCTCTTGTTGCATCGGTGCTTCAGCATCAACACTGGAGATCATTTATTTATAATAAGGTACTTTTTGCGCCTTATTGCGCACAACGATCAGATAACAAATTTCAGTTGAAATGACAATAGATTTGCGTATTTACGCACCTGCGTATTATTTCGTTCTATTATCGTCCACCGTATTTAGGTTTATAGCGCAAGTGCGCAAATATTGTGTATTTCAATATCAATATTATGTCCTAAAATTATATTCTCGATACAGCGAAGCGTCTTCCGGGATAATTGACGTCGTCGTTGTGTCTGCTGACCTCAGATTTATAATAATATCCTCATAATTATCTAATTTTACTGAAGCACAATAATATAATCTACAGAAATCAATTTGTTAACATCTCCGAGAATGATTTCAACCGGACAATGAAACGAAGGAAACACATATTGACATAGCAGTTTTAATTCAAGGAATTACATATTTCGATAGCAAATTATGCAATGTAGCATGCCATAGTGTTTATGGTGAATTTGATCGATGAAATACAATAGACGATTAATGAATTAGCTCTAAGATCATATTAATAACAAGAGAATTTGGTAATAGGTAAGTACTTAAATGTTGAGTAAACAGATAATTTGTTTTCATAAATACAAAAAAATAGTAATAAAGAGGTTAGTTTAATCAATAATCTTTCAGGCAATATTGAGTAAAACTTAAAAGATAAAACACGTATTTTTACGGTGAAGGAATATAGAGATATCCCGTGACCTCGGTTTGAATAGCTAACAGTTGAGTAAGGTTCAATCTAGTCGCCAGTTATTCTAACTAGCGGAACGTTTCACTTTACTCCCAGATCACAAGTTAACGGGCGTGGGTTCCACGTTTATTGGTACGGTATTTCATAATAAAAGACTACTGGTAGTAAAATATCATAAGTTTCTGTGCCTTCGAGAGTGCGTTAGTGTCACGTTTTGTCGTTCGATAACAATAATTATATAAACTTCGACAACTTGGTGTTAAATTCTAAGATTGAAGTCAGAAACTGATTCTAACGCACATTTAGACAAACGACAGTACAGTTTATCGAATTATTAACTTGTCATATGAGAATGATTATCACCACACGTGAACTACGACCACACGGACTAAAACAGCTTCTGAATAGCATGGCAGTTAAGTAGGTTGTTAGTTATCAGCACGGTGATTCTATATTCTCACATATCACCATTCCGAGTGATTCCACGGAGAAATTTTATATCGAGTCGTTCCATCCATGCTTAATGGATTTTTATAGCATGACGGTAAACGGTTTAAACGTGATCAAATATATGATTAATTTAACCATAATACCTTAGTTAATTGATTAAATATGTGTGTTATTGCAGAATAAGCGTGCAGTGACATATCATACAAATCTTAGTTTCTGAGAACAATCGCTTCACATAATTAATTGTCCCTGACATGTGAATACAATTATCAAACGAGAATTAACGTGTGTTATAGCAAACCGTAACCAGGAAATGACACACTAACACGTGAGCATGACTATGAATATATTGTCCATCTATCATAGCAATTACAATAACAATTGCTCTACTTGCATCGGTCGTTCCTATGTACGTAATGATTTAACCAATGGGTTTCCCGTTTCCTTCTTAGACAAAAACGGGTAAATTTTTAATAGAACTAGCTGACAAACGAGCACACGAGTCACGATGGTAAGTGGTCAACGTTGCCCATGGACATCAGCTACACCAAAGGCACCATTGATGCGTTGCAACCAAAAATGAAGAGAAAAGAAGTAATGGCTCTCAAGTTTCTAGCCGGAATATGTTTATATGTATGCCGTTGTATGTCGGAATTGTTTTGCGGCTGGCTCAAGCAAGTGTGATAGCTAGCCAGCCGGCTTTTTCATAAAGATAATAATACCAACAATAACATTCTTTCCTCAGTCTTACGTCACTGAGAATCGAGATTCTGCTGCATTTGGACTTTTTTGATCGCCTGTCTTCATCTTTGGTTATCAACCATACGGTAGTGCGGAACAATAATATTAATGATTTAATAATACTGTTACAATGGTGTTAATGATATGTCACGGATAGAGGATTGTAGTTCAGTTGCTATTTTGTAGACTACAAATGAGTCACGAAAATGTTTAATATTTCTGAGAATGACTCTCCGGATATGACGGTTACTGTATTTTATAGATTTCAAAGATATTTAAGGTAATTTCATAGATATTCGTGCCAAAATATTGTTCATGTAGTTATGTTTTACGTCGTCTTGTATTTATTCAACACAAATGTAACATCATTTATGAAGAACATAATGCTGAAGGAACCGTCTAACATATTTAATATTTATCATAATTTTTTTTTATATTTTGACACCCTGATACAGTTCCACACGTGTTAACATATTGGAACGAATTTAATATTTAATTTAAGATTTGGTTAAATTCGAATAAAAAATAAAGTCGAATAGGAAACTTGATCAAAATATCTATGTCTGTACTGTTTAGGTGTGAACAACCTGTGGTGAGTCGAGAGAGATATATTCCATTCCAATGCAGAAGATAAAGGTGTCTTGTCCTGATATTGGCTCTAATATCGGTATTATGTTAATTGCACGAATCGATAATAACAAAAATGAGCAAAAATTCTTTGACTTGACGATGTTATTGATGTCATTTGCGAATAATTATAGTGTATTCGGTTTGAACAGATGGCAATGGTTTGTTCTGCATATAATAGCCGTCAGACGTCAGTGCCAAGAGGACAATGGTTGTACATAACTTTTGTTTGCTTAAGCCGATTCTTGTTCATCAAATAAGCTATACGCAAATTGAACGTTTGCCAGTAAGTCGAACGAAGCCTTGAGTAAATAGTAGGAGTTTATAATGGTACTTCCAATATGGAATTCTATTTGAAGTACCTGCAAAACATAGTTAACTTGCGTCATTGCAAGTTTTTAAATGGAATTAGATATATTGCAATACATGTTCATGCTTATGTACTTGGTATAAATATTTAAATTGTTTGGGTTTTTATAATAGATGTTGGAGATAATTCAGTACATATTGGTATGTATGATATAAAGCTGGGCAAGTATGTATTGTGACTCCAAATATTGTTAATTACTGTTTATCATTAAAATCATTCAACATTCAAATATGTTATGATTCAAGTCTATAAAGAAATGTCTCAAGTTCATAGTAGGATTATTTTAAGATTAGATTATACTGGAATTGTCTGAGCCATCAATTAAATTTTTTCTTTTTTTAAATCATTTCATTTCTATCGAATCGAAATGTGAATCTAAACCCTTCTCAAATCCATCTATTTTTATATGCATTCTATCTATCTATTTAAACACAGTAAAAACATCCTCAAAATCGGTCCAACCATTCAGCGACGTACACACGAACAGAAGAATTATATAAAGATAATAATAATATATAAAGATTAAAAATATAGAGAAAACGCTGATTTATCGACGAAAGGTGTCGTCAGTCCTTGGCGTTGGTTTAACGTAAAATGTATAAACTCTGATTACATACTAATATTCAAAATATACGTAAAGTTAAGATCCTAAAAACACAAGGTTATTATTATAAGGTAGTTTTAACATCGGAATTATATTGTAAAATATCAGTGAACAAAGTGATAGAGCTATATGGAAAAGGTAAAACTCAATTTGTCATAAAATATAGCAAGATGGTTATATTTAGTGTGGAATATGTATATTTATAGGAACTTACACGTGTCAGGTACATAATAATATACAGTGTGTGGAACACCTGAATAATATGAGATCGCGACATTAATGAAAAAACATTTATGATGACAATAATGCTAAAAATCGGTGTCATAGCGAAACTGCGTTTCTTATCGTTATATATAAGTGTAGTAGGTATTTTAATGAAATGCCAGAAATATTTTAAATTTTATTACAGTAACTGAGATATCAGAATCAGTAGACTGTCTGGGGCTTACCGCCGAATCGGAATTTTTATCTTTGTTGCATACTAGTGTCTGCTAACAATTATACTATCATAAAGTTTTACAAACTATTTTTTGGCATATTCTGTTATCTGCTCGTGAAAGGAAAGTTCCTACCGTTTTAAAGAGAGAGGAAAGCGATTTTAAACTTTGAACGTAAAAAGCAAATACCACGAATTTAATGGCTGATTTACCCACATCGTTCGCTTCCGACAGGCACCAGATAAAAGTGAAACCGGATTAAAAAAAAAAAGAAATTGGAATTTATTTAACGATTTTAAAACACGAACAAGATATAGATTATTTAGAACAACGGATAAAATATAAAAAAGGTATTATGACATGGCCTCAATAATGTGAATACAATATATACTTATTTCTCACTGAAATATTTTATAAACTCAGTTAGCTGTGTTTAAAAATACATACAATAGGCAGGTCACGCACGATTTCAGCGCGTTACAGTCTATTAATGCGCTCAATTATACTTGCAATGCATATAATTAAAAATATTCATCTCCAAATTATCTTATTTTTATAACATGAAACTCAATCTTTAAACACCTTTGTATAAGGGCCATTTTTATTTAAAGTAAGGTTCGCGAATTAGCTTTTCCACAGTGTGAAGTAAGTGGTTTTATATAGGTACGTTATAATATGTTTTTTGTACCTATATATCAATGTTAACCAACAGGATAACAAAACGATTCATTATTCATAAGCTTATCAAGTATTGTTTGTTGATTTACAGGTATTAAACGTTGTAAGAGAATGACGATTTGTTCACTTTTTTTTACTTTTTAAAAATAACTTTGTGGTTGACCTCAGTTTCACCTAACGATAGATGTAGAATGCTTATTTAATAACTTGGACAACCAGACATTTTATTTGGCGCGTTCATAGGGATTGTCCGGGATTCAAACGACAGCTATAACATATTATTTTAAATGCGTAATAATAACAATTATTAATATCATCCTGTGTTTGTTGTTGGATGGATTATACGAGATAAATGTTTCCTAGTTGTCTAATACGAGGAATTTGCGATAATACCTTCAATACAAGGTAAGTTTCAAAAAGTAATGTTAAAATGATTATTTATACTGTACAAAAAACTGTACTGACTAGAGATAAAATGACTTCTTCTAAAACAAATAAATAGTTATTTGGTACAATCGACTCGTATTCGGCCATCGCTAAAAATTACATTTAATATTAATACCAGCACGCTTAACACAAATAAGTAAAATTCATATAGAAAGAAAAAGAAAAGTTGGAGAATGACAAACGATGATAATGTGAGATATCACTTTGAATCATGAAAGACCGTATTCTATCTAATCAAACTGGACTAGTAAGAAATACTTTTTAGTTTTAAATGATTAAATTTGTTCCAGCTTTGTTTAGTTTAGAAAACACTACCGCATTTGTGTTTAGAATTTGCAACAAAATCTCGGTCAAACGCGAGATCGTGAAATATTATGTAGGCCATCGCGTCGAGCCCAAACGTTTGTAGCTGAGCACTGTGACTGACCAATTAACATAGATATTGCTCATTGTAATATTTGACATTCACGCTAACGGGGCGCGGATATTTAACTTTACAAGTTACAGTTAAGTCGTTCATGGTCTATGTTTACCTAGAATTTAAATAACATTAGACGATTACGCTAATTCGACTAAGTCCTTTATTATTTTTGAAGTGAAATATTACTTCTAAATCTCTATCTAATCTTTGTTTTCTGGAAGTTTCTCGTTTACGTTGTGCAACATTTATTTGATAACAAAACAATCAATAAATTCAACACGACTGCAAAATTTGGTACAAGAATTTTATCTTGACATTTGATAAAGGATTAAATCACACTAAATTACAAAGAATTTATATTTTTTCTCACATATTATGCCACTACCATATTTTGTGACGAAATGGAAAGGAATTTTATTGCATTGCATTCAATTCTAGGAATATCGCAAGAAAATAAATTTAATATTTTACTGTCACGCGAATGTCACGATATGGCTAGTACGAGTAAAATGAAAGTTAATTTCTAATAAAATATGATATTATATTACTACTTGACGAAGTAGACGTTCAATCTTCTCTAATTTTAATTGCAGTTTCGCAACGAGTTTTATTACCTTTGGATCTTAACAGTTTTTGCGCGGCCTTCGTTGATTGGCAGAGTATGAATAGTGAGAAACAAAATGCTAAAGGTTGAATTTAGTACCGACAAGTTTGAACGTAGACGACCTTTCCTCTTGCTTCGTCATTACCATTCGATGCATAAACCAACCAATGGTTAGACACCGCGTACTGGAGTGCATTGCGAGAAGTTACGGGATAAATAATAGCACTATTCAAAAGTGTTTTTGATCTTCTTAAGTAGGTAGAGCGGGTTCTCTAAATAAGGTTTTTTTGTTTTAGATGCTGTTGGTGTCGGCTTTTCGTTCCAAATTCTTGTCACCACTGTTGTAGCTCTTCAGCTAATTAAAGCCTCAGATAAAGTCGCCTCGTGGGCAAGGATATTGAGGAATTTGTTATATGAATGAAAAAAATACTTTATTTTTTAATATTTTGTCAACTTCTAGTTAAACAGTTGGGATATCTTTTTAAGTAAAATAATCCTGTGCGAGGCTACCCCAGGCACTTCCAAAGGTTACAAGATTACTTATATGTAATAACAAAATTATACAAACAATGTGGATGTAACAAAATAATGTGTTAGTGTCTGTGAGTATGTTTGTATTGTTTTTAGCAATTTTTTCTACTTTTATTGGGGTGGTAGCTTGTAGGCTGGTACATAACGGTTTTATTCAGGTGAAATAAAATCATTCGACGCTACGTCATTCGTTGGAAATACTGTAACGTATCTCACGCTATACTGATCACATTTGTTGATAAGGATGAAACTGTATTCTTGTCCATTTCGTTATACTCATATATCAGACAACTGTTCGAGCCCGTCTGAATCACTCTAGTGAGTAAGCACCCTTAGCGTTAACTGCACAATTGAGAACATAAGGCAATCGAAAGGGGCTATCTGTCTGCCTCAGGCTAAGGACAAGTCTTTGTCCTTGGAAAATAATGGAGCAAGGGGACTCAAAAAATAGGATTTAGCGGCATATTGCTAACAGCCGGCCGCGTTGCTGGGACACGGGCTCACAAAGGAAGGACCGGTCGGCCAATGCCCTCAATGCTAAGGTTGCTTTTTTGTTTGCTTCGCTTGAGTTATCAATTCCGATCAATGAACACGCTTTGTGCTATATTTTAGATATTATTAAGCAATTCTTACGTATTTGATGATGTATCTACCCACTGTTTTGGTTCGGTATGGATTGAATATCATCTTTTTGAATGATAGTCTCTAGCGAACTACTGCATATCCGTTTTGCTTATCACAACATTGAATTATCGGATTTGTACTGAATCTGGCTTCAGTCCCGTTCATTAGTCGTGATAGCCCAATAATCAGCAGTTAACAGTTAGGACTCTTCACATTTTTGTTACAATACCGAAACTTACAGTACTTGATAAAACAATATACTTATAATGAAATTTATAAAATTACGTAATTGATTATTTTTGTTTGATGACGATAAATATTATCAGTTTAAGAGCTCTATCGGGTTGACTGATTGCAAAATGACATGTGGGCATCGTTTCCGCTAAAAGTATGGAATTTATTTACATGCAGACGCAAAAATTTTAGATATCATTTACTTGTAACATTAAATTTAATCATATTTTAATGAACACTACTGTGTTCTTAAATTTAATTGAATAGCAGAGATATGGTTCTCTGTGAGAGAAATGGTTTAAAAATAATACCTTATACAAAAAGCAACATGAAATTCCGACAACGGAAATTGGCCATTAATCAATTAAGCTATTATAAACAAAGTAAACAAACAGCGCTCCACTTTTTGAATGTAAATGATCTGTGTCGGCGTTGACTCACATCGAGACTGGGGCGGACTACATACATACACTGTTTATATATGTATATGTTATACTAAACAGCTGTATATTACTCATCCTTCCAGCGAATCCAGACAGAATAGTGGCACGATGCCCGTCGAGAGCGATCAACTGACGCAAATTATGGACTACTGTTTAGAATATGGTATTATATAAATAATAAAGTATGGCGTGCTAGGCGGGTGAACTGCAATGAATGATGCGCTTTTAAGTGCCAGGTCTTTGAACCCGATTCCGTTCAGAACGTTTGAAGCTTTGAAGTAATGACCTGCATAAAGGTTCGTTGAACAGCTGTCGGCCGACAGGCAAGTATTATCGCGCAGGTAGACGTATCCTTTGTGCATGCTCCGACGATTTTCGAACTCCTTGTTATAACCGTTACATTTTTGGGACTTTCTGGTACCTGAGTTGTAGTTGTATTGTTTCATAGGTTTTAACAGAATAAGGTGTATGCAGTTATGACAGATGTTAGAAATACTTACCTATATGAGCTAGGTCAATAATGGGAATCTCGCAGCGCGACAGCAGCGTCTCCTCCTGGGGGGCTGCCATTGTCGACGCTCGTTGTTATCAATCTGCGCTCGAACACTAGCTAAGGTGGCACTCCGCGCCTTATCACCCGATTCCGGTAGGTAATTAGCAATTAGCGAACGCGATACGAACGATAATAAAGGATAGAAAAACGAAATAGATAAGCACTCGAAGACACTACCTTAAGGTAAAACTGAAACGTTAAAGTTTATTAAAATTGTGAATGGTCTTTTGATTACCCCTGGTATAGAAGCGTTCAGAACTCATTTGCATAACCTTGTAGTTCCTGCTCGAGGCGTTCTGCGATCTGACGTAGCAGCAATAAGCTATACTGACTTGACACATTAAAAATTGGTTTCCCTGGCTCTCACAGTAAGTTAACGTTTAGGAATCGTTGCTCCCGCGTGTGCGACCCGACGGCGTCGCGCGCCCCCCGTCCCTCGGTTTGCGAGTTTCGAATGTCTTTCGTCACATAAACTGGCTCACCGTGCGCGATGAGCGTTACCCTGGCGTACGATGTGGGCTCTCACTTGTATATCATTGCGAGACTTTCGCAACCGACTGGCGTGTCGAAACAGCTCCGCCTCGATACAGTGGAGAAAGCGTAAATATCGGAGCGATGCGCGGACGGCTCGGCGAGTCGACGTACGGAACGGCACTGAACTAACTCGGGCTCCGCAACGGCGCTAGCCCGCACTTCCACAGAGCCAACTGACTCACGCGTCCGCCGCTCACTTCGCACCACTACCACTCGCTCTGCCTGAATGCCTGCACTTATTTCAATGCGACGCCCCACCGAATACGTGGTCTTTATTAAAAGTATTAAAACGATATCAGTTCGCCCCCGTCTACAGCGACGCCGATGACGTTCATATTACTACACAAAATATATTCTTTACCATTAGCATTCATAAATAGCTAACAAAACTTGGAGCTAGCGTTCATTAATTCATTTTGTATCATTTTGCATGATAAGTAATTAAAAAGTAAGGAATCTGAATTAGCCTTCGGTCTAACTGACGACAAGCAGAATTAATAAAAAATATTCAATTGTATATTAAAAAGTGAAGTGAGATTTATTTATTTATATTGGGGTGGAGCATTAATTTACAATAGAGTCCGGGATCACTTGAGACATCGCTCGAAGTACGAGGAGCCGACGTAACCGCCTCGCATGGCGCGTTGCACGTGCTGTTCGAACAACCGCCTGTTGCTTTGAAGTTCTTCTGCTGCTTCCTTATTCAGAGGGTCTTCGGGGTTGGGTTCCTGGCAACAACATAGTTATTATGTTGAAACATACTTCTGCAATCGACCGAGCAAACCAACATTGGCAAATGATCGGCCTAAAGTGCATTTGAAAACAAAGATGAACATGCCAAGGTACCTCATTGTCGTCATTTCAGTACGAAGGTTAAAAACATCTACGGATAAAGTACCAATTGTTTAACAGTTAGCAGATAATATTAATAATTTAGAAGGGACAATGACTAATGTTTAGTTTTAATGTCTACTACACAACTGATTGATAAAGCAACTCAGTGATTAGATCATTACTGATATCCACCAGTTTCGGCCGAAAAGATCAACGAGATTTGAACGTAGCAGATAATTTAGAGTAAATTTACTTGGAAGATTGTAACATTTTTATCATAAAAGAAAATCATTTATAAATGTCATGGTGACTAAGGGAAATATACTTTTATTCTTAAAACAACTTTGTGAATATAATATTTTATACTCTCAAAAGACTAAATTATATAGCCCACAAAAATACGCCTTTGAAATATATTTAACATTGCGCGAGAAAAATTCTTTGCTATGTTTTTTCAATCAGGCGTTCTTTATTATACATCTTTTTTAATTACCAGTTATATGTATATGGTGAAACAGAGGACTTAATTTAACGAGACATTTGTCTCTCTTTACCTAATATATTTCACTATTTATTATATAATCTGCTTACGTCTAGCAAATTTCAAACCAACACATGCTATTAATAAATTATAATAAGTTTGCGCATAGATAGGATATAGATATTTTTTAACCCTGACGCAAAAGTTTGTAATTTAAACCGATTATCTGATTTTCATTTAGTTTCTTCTGTTTGAAAGGTGATTTGATCGAGCGTATTCTTATCTATAAACCAGAGGATCTTTTCAGTTCAAAGAATATTAGGCGTTTGTAATGAAATACGTAACAAAAAAAGTCCGAATAATAAAATTAATAAAATTTCAGGTTCATAATCAAACGCGTACGTATTATATTGAATTAGCCAAATGTTAATATTTCTTGTAGGAAAATTATTGTCAGAATATGTAGATTATTGCGGTTGTACGACCATCTCTTCTGGTATTTTCGTGTATTCATTAACTATAGATGCGTTTGTAGTAGGATGCGATCAGCGTGTTTAAATAGGACTAGTAGACCCGGCGAACTTCGTATCACCTTAGAAAATTTGTCCCGTTTTTGTAACATTTCTCATAAATGCTCAGCTCCTATTGGTTGTAGCGTTATGTTATATAGCCTATAGAGAAAAAAAGTAGGTGCAAATTGAAAAAAAAAAGACTAAAATATATGTACATTACTTTTCAACATAGAAATTAGTTGGTGGTGAAGAAAAGATTATGAATGCTTAGTAACAGGCTGTTTGGACATTTCACCATTAACTTTCAAAGGGAAAGAAACATTACAAAGCATGGTAAAAATCATATCATGAAAGGTTACTTTTGTAATAACATCGAGTAGTATAAAATAAGGCAGTGACCTGACCATTTCCTTTAAGATTGAGAGACAAGATGTACTATGAACAGTGAAGGAACACAGACCCATATAAGTACTTCTAATTACAACTTCTGATTGCGTTATTGTTAATAAAGTTATATTGCAGTGACCTAGAAATACAGACCCCAATTCCATGCCGGCAGACTAGGGTGTATTACGACACAATAAAAGCTGACCTCATTTGGTGGTAGGGTTTCACATAAGGAATATATTATATTATCATTAACTTTCCATTAAATCCACCTGGCTACAACCCTTTGGTTTGAGTCAACATCCAAATGACTATTGTGTTCTAACTAGAAGCTTGAATGACAACTCATTCCCCCTTCTCGCTTCTTTCTTGTTCAGCAATGCATCAATGATGTCTTGTTTATTTATATTTAAAAAAGTTAAACACAAAAAAAAACTTACCAAGAATAAATACTGAAGGCCATAAACTATAGAATTAACAGTGAGTACTGGTTTCCAATCTTCTCTCAGTATGTTGAGGCACACATTGCCCTCTAGGTCTATGTTTGGATGGTACACTGCTGTCTCACATTTTACTTTGGGTGGCTCATGCGGATAGTTTGGTCCTACCTGTATGAGGGCAAATTTAAAAAAACATTTACATTGCTTATTATAAATGTAATTTACTCTACTTAGTAGTCATCATAGGTGCGTTGTCTGTTAAGGGAAGAGTTTTTAGTTTAGTTTAATTTTGCAATAATCACGGGTGTATATCCATACCAGGCATGAATAACTTAACAAGTCGAAAAAGCATGTTTTCAGGACAGCCATTTTTAAGTTTAAGTTTCATCTGTTAATTCTGTATTCATTTGCTTTGAGTTATCAGATCACTCTGAATTAAACAATCCTAATGTTGATTATGCATAAAAAAAATTATGCACATCGACTTATCAACTTATTCACACCGGGTACAGATATGATGAATATTACACCTCACTGTTTAAGAACACTTTTATTTATTACTATGCTTCCAATGGCTTGGATAGAAGAAATTACTGTCTATAGCCGCTTGGTGTTTTGTGCCTCTTTTTTGTGTAATTTAACTTCATGTTTTTTTTTTTGTTATAAAACAGTGGCAAACCTAGTATTGAACTGCTCTATTGTATCGACCTTAAAACTAGAAGAGAAAAAAGGTAAAGAAAATATTTGAGAAAAATAACAAATCAATGTTAGATTTTGGTGCTGCTACATAAGCACACCTAAGACAGAGCCTCTCATTGAGAAGAAATTTCTAAGATAAATTGTACTATTTCGTAAGAGTAATAGGTGAAAACACCAAAAAATTATTTGTAACAATATAAGTCCATGTTATGTGCAGTTTGAGCCTGTCATTGTGTGTTTGTATGTACAATAACAATTCCTATCACATTTCAGACAAGTTATAGAGCATCCGAATTGGATAATATCATAATTTCATAATTTACTTGGCAATGACTATCCCTTGGAGACCAGGTGTCCCGGGTTCTATCACCAGCTGATGCAGACATATAATGTTTTTGGATTGTGGGTATTAGTGATACAATATTTTTTGTCCATACCATTAATTACAAGGAATTCTGATACAGACACAACATATAATCATGACAATTTATAATACTGATGATTTTGTTTTTGCTATGAAACAAATGAAAATAAATCAACATTTTGTCCTTGAATATTATGTTTGATTTTATAAACAAACTATTTAAATATTTGATTACAAATATTATGTTATGGTCAGTTTTCATTGCTACCTACGTCTAAACAACATAAATTTAGTATGTGAGGAATGTCAATGAAAATACTTTGATTTTAAATTTTTATCTTATAGGAATTGATACAAAAATAAATACTTACCTTAAAACTAAATACAAATCGTCCTCCTCTATAAAAGCCTTCATCTGGACATATAATTAACTTGAAGTTAAGTAAGTCGTCTGGATCCGGAAACTCTGTATTACAGGTTTTCGGGAGATTAAGTTCGTTCAAGTCTGTAAATAAAGACTAACTAAGATTTACAAGGAAACATAAAGAACTTGTATATGAAATATTATTATTACATGCATAAAATATTGCACTGGTTGTAATAAAACCAATAAAAGAATTAGTATTTAAAGGGATATTAATAGTATTTACAACATTGTTTTTACAAAAAATATTGGTCGATATTTTTAAGCTACCTTTTGTTATCCGTAGTTGTGCTGCTGAGGCTTTTTTCTGTGAACCTCCGGCTCGACCTGATCCTTCCTCATCTTTTTTTTGTTGTTTTAATGAAAAAAGTTTAATCATTGTCCTATTTCAATCTAAAAGAAATGGAATAGATTTTAGGACACAATTTATTTTGACAAATAAACTTCAAACTTCAGACTTTGAAGTTTGAGTGACTGAAAAGAATGGCATTGGAGTTGCAAGAATGAATATATTTAAATAGATAATGTACAAATTAAATTGATAAACAAAAAAAATATTAGTTAATTTGTACATGTTTAATAACTTCAATATGGAAAAATATTTCTGTGATAAATCAAAGTAAAGCATTTCACTACATAGTATAAAACAAAATCGCTTTCTCTGTCCCTATATCGATATGTATACTTAAATCTTTAAAACTACGCAACGGATTTTGATGCGGTTTTTTTAATAGATAGAGTGATGGAAGAGAAAGGTGTATATGTATAATACGTTCACAGTTTTTCTGTAGTGTACTTAGTATCAGCAATGCACCTGTGCGAAGGTGGGACGGGTCGCTAGTATTATTATTATGTTAAAACTAGTAAAAAATAGTTAAACACAATTTAAAGGACAAGCCATGGTGCTAGTATGCTAAATAGTAAGATTATTACTGAATTATAGCAACTATTAATTTTTATTATAAACCATTATAAAGAAATGACGATTATAAAATGGCCTTAAGTGCGCTAAAATCAAGTATAGGTGTAAAGCGTTCGATATATCCAAACGAAACTAAAAAATATTTTTAATTGGTAATCTATATAAATTGACTTCTTAGTATCAAGACAAATTGACAAACAAAAGCAGACTAATATTAAACAAAGCAAATTAATTGAAATTCGTTTGTTCCATTTGTTAATAAAATAGCGCTTAGGATAATATTCATCTAACCGACGTTTTAGAAATAGTCTTATGTTAAAAGGTAATATTTTGCAATTTTAAATTTATTCGTATATACCGTCTTAATAATATATTATTTTATAGGGAATATTTTGTAACTACCTATGTGTTATATTATTCTAGGCCTCTAAGGAATCAATTTTGTATGAATTTTATTATGCTGTTTTTTTTCTCTTATTATCCTAGATTATCTATGGTACAGTCTAGTGCATTTAAAGAATAGGCTGAAAGAATGATATCCAAGACAAGAAACTTTAATAAAATAGTTTGTGATATCTTCTTAGTCTGTGACACTCTGTGAACGTCATTAAAAAGTCATATTTATTTAATCTATGGAAGCAACAAAGCACAGTAAAGGGCTCACTGAAGTTAGCCCCCCTGTTTTTGATTTTTCAACTTTTTTCATTTTGAATCGTTTGTTCGTCGTTAG
>DWJN01000020.1:0-44042 GCA_018248895.1 Carystus phorcus
TACATAGTAACATAATATTATATTATATTATGTCGCCTTTTTATTCTCGATGTAAAAGCACCTTTCCGAAACGGTGGTAGAATCAAAATAAATGACGTGCTTAAGTGTATTAAAATAATACCTACATTAATAAATGATTTTGAATTTGAATTCGGTAACTGTACTATGCAACACGTAAATATTTTTTCAATTAGAACCGTAGTTCTAGAGATTAGCGCGTTCAAACTATCAAACTCTTCAGCTTTATATTATTAGTATAGAAGTATAGATTTTGTCGCGGCAATCGTTAGTGAATGAGACCACGTGACCAGCCATCAAATACGTAGCCATAAATCATCGCGTAAGTAGTCGAAGCGCCGTGTTGATAACAACCTGCCGGATGTTGCCGAGGTCGGACATTTATTTTCTAGCACTTTTAGCCGTTACGAGTTTTACACCTGACGTGAAAAGAATACATTGTACTACGAAGTTTGTATTTTATTACGCGCAAGGAGTATGACAATTAGCATTATTATATTATACCCATATAAAGAAGATATTTTAAATAACCTACTCGAATTATCATTATCCTCTAATCTTTTTTAGTAATAAAGAGAAAAAGAAAATTAAAAAATCTGAAGAAACGGGTAATTTTGAGAGGAAGGTCCATCGTGCAAATACTTAAGAAAACATTTAAATACTTAAAATATTAATAATAATTAATACTACATCTCCCTTTACCATCTGGTGAGACTCTAACTAATAAAAAAAATACCAGTAGAAACTTTAACAACATAGCGTTCATACTATCAAACTCTTCAGCTTTATACTATTAGTATAGATACTTATAAAATTAACACAAAGCAATCGTTTTCTATTTCAGGAAATCCAAATCCATTGCAGGTAACAGACGGTTTCATTTTCCTTATTGTCTAGAAACTGAGCGGGGAGGATGTGCGGTTGGGTGATTGGACTAGTAGATAGTGATTACATGCTTTGTCGGTTGATGAAAGCGCGCTTAATAAACGCTTAGGTAAGCTGACGGGTAAAGTAAAGACCTATTCCCCAGGCTCGAAACGTGTTCGGTTTGCCGTGTAGCATTATGAATTCTAGTCCTATATTAGCTATATAGACCCTAACAATGCTGGTGTTTAACACAAAATCGTTTGGGAAGATAATTAAGAATATTTAAGTGTCATGTCTACACTAGTTAACGCATTAGATAATAGCCTGTAATGTTAGCTATAAGTGTTCTAAATAAATAAAAAAGAAAAAAAAATTAGTATAGAAAGTGGCGTGGTATATATGTTTTTAATAAATTTTTAAATTTCTTTTTAACTTTTGAATAAAACTACAGTTAAATGTACTTTTATTAACATTTTGCACGCCTTCAACCCATTAATGACCCACTACTGAGCACGGGTCTCTCCTCATCTCTGAGGGGATAATGTCGGATGTTTTAAAGTTCTTAAGTATTATTTACGATAATAACCTTGGTTAACTCTAAGATCGACGCGAGCCCCCGAGCTATGAGCGCTTTTATTAATATCTACTTTAGAATTATTTTAATTAATAAAACGAATGTTTTTATCGATTTCTTTCCCGTGTTGTATAACAAATATTTAATAACAATACCACGTGACAAATGTAAATAAACGCATTAATTTATCGAACAATAGGCTTACCGGTAGGCGGGCACAATCTTATAATTCAATCAGACTCATTTCCTCTCATTCTTAAGAAAGACGCCCACTCATGAGGACGCGGTTACCTTCGCTACCAAGGCCATTGAACTTGACTAGCAAACAATGAAGACGCGAATAAAATTATATTTGAAATACGTTGCATCTAAAAGAAATTATATGTTGTTGGTATTCGCAAGGTTATGGGGTCGAATTTTTTGTAGAGGTTCGTTGCAGACTTTCAATGGTAACGGTGAGGTTATATATGTACATAAGGTTGAATCGACTTCACAGTCATTGAATTTATTGACTTTTCTTGTTACTACTAGTAAAATTAAGGTGAACGCACTATTATTATTATTTTGCTGATATATTTATTGTTGATTTAGTGAGCTTTGTTTACCTTCCGCAATATATCAGGCCCGATGCGTTATATCTGCACGGTATTATATAAAGTGACGAAACTCTGACAAAACGAGTCATATACAGAATCGTCAGTAATTTTAATTTCAGTCTTGAACGAATTACCAACAGACATTTGGTTTATTTATGTATCCGATATTTTTACGGACCTTAAAATGATGTCGGTCCAATTTTAAATATCTTTAAACTTACTAAGAATTATTCCGAATTTTGCTTCTGCCTAGAGTTTGAAATTTTCAGGAAAGTAAACGTTTTGCACGCCAGTGAGCCGTAATTTGCTCAATTCAGAACTTCTCCTTCGCTGTAAGAGATTCTGAGCTAAAAATACTTTTTTGGGCTAAATAAACTCAACCACGTGCTGAGACGTTGGCATTCGTAAATGATTAGTGAAGTTTTTATAACGTATGAGTAATATGACTATACCTACTTTAAAATATAATCTAAGTTTTAAATAAAATAAACGCCTGATATTATGAGCATTAATTTGAACCAAAATAATATTATTAAAGAAAAATATACTTGTAATTACCTGTAAAATAATCTTCAAACTTCCAGGGATTACAAAAAATTCTTTTAGTTATTTTTTTTGAGTTACACCATGTCAAAAACAGTATGTCAAGATATCTTTTGGTATACGACTTAACCTCTCTATCTGTAAAAGTTTATTTGATACCCTTTAAAACATGACAAAGTTGCTTAAACCAGCTTGTTCAACGCCGTAAACATACTTATACCAACGTACCTATCCACTTATCTTATTACGTAATTCAGTGTTCATTTAAAGCGCTGCGCAAACGTATGTCTAGTTTTGGTAACTAGCAATCACGGAAAAATCATTTATATCATTTATAACGATTTTCATATATCGTGAAACTGTACTCATATTAGATAGAACTCTAGTTGCAAGTTTTGGTAATCAAAAACTAGTTTAGGTTGCTGTACCTGGTAATAATAATATTTGCCGCAATTAGCAACTGGATTTTTTTTTAAAGATGAATCCAATTTCTGTCTTCTGCAATCGGCAACCACAAGTTTTTAAACGATATCAGCCCCCTATACACCGCAGCTCTCGTCTTGTCTGACATATCGTCGTATTTAAGCATAAATCGTAACACTTGTAAACGAGATCTTCCTGTTTCTGAAATTGGTAAACTTTTAGTGACAGTTGCGTCATGCTACGTGCGGGAAGCGGCTTATGGTATACAATATACAAGTTATTTCACATTATATGCTTGCACGGTGCGTGATATCGAAGTACCGAGTAAATAGCGTCATGGCCGCAGTCGGCGGCATGTTTACACGCCTACACTGCGCTGTCCGTGGAATGGTTGGTAATGGCTAGAAAGTTTCAATTTTGTCACCGTGAAAGTGCGGGACGACAAAGTTAGCGAACAACAAAACCATTCAATACATGAGATTATTCGGCAATGATATTGTTTATTTTAATAGATACATATTTTAAATATATAAATTGGTACATGGGTGTCAGTATTATGTAAAGTTATCAACGTAGAATTATATGAGCACTGCTTAGTTAACTAACTTATTATTTTTATTCTATTATATTTTGTATTGATTGTATTTACTTGTGTTATAATAATAAGGCTGTATTCATTCTAAATACTTTAATTCGATTTTGTAATATGCTATTTTAATCGTTTAAAACACGTCACGCCGCTCACAGGTCTACATGTGACTGACGGGCGCACATAATATCAGAGGCCGCGGATAATATGCCCCATACTCTGAGTGCGACCCCTTTTTGTCTATCCAGTACCTCTGCAACTGCAATCTCAAATTAAGGATTTTTTATAACTCATAATTATAATCCAACTAAACACACACACTTTTGTAGAGGTACTATGGTCTAAATAAAAGTTTCTTATTCTTATTCTTAACTAGGCAACCATTGCTTTTTATGTAACAAGTTAACAAACGAGCAGACGAGTCATTTGATGGGAAGCGATCACCATCGTCTATGAACATCAGTATCAACAAAGGCATCACTGATGAAACTGACACTGAAAGAAAGAAGAAAGAAAAAATGCCTATGAATATTAATCTCCCATTAATAACCCACTGCAAGGCACGAGTCTCTTCTTATTATTGAAGAAGTCTAGTATACACCACCTAGCTGCCCGAATTCATAATATAATACTCTAAGTATTCAATGGCTATATTTTCCTTACTTCCTTTTATAATTCAATAACATAGGGTCATTTTATACTTAATTTAGTTCAAAGAAATAATACAAGATATTAAGTGTCGAGATGAAACATAGATAGGTATCCTATTAGACAAAACGATAAAGCGAACAACGTTGAATACAGCTATAAAACAATTTCACACTATAATCACGTATAAAGAGAAACTTGTTACATATTTACGAAGGCTAACATTCTGACTAAAACTTGCAAACTGTTTCTATGTGCATGAGAACTCGTATCTACTTTGCGTGTTAAACACTAACTGTACTTGTTCAACGTAAGTGAAAATTACTGTATGTTGCTTCTAAAGCTACTAAGTAACATATACATGTGGAAGTAGTATGACCGGTATGATGTAGACGTAAACGAATAACTATGTAACTAACCGTTATTTATAACCAATCCTGTTTTAACAACGGGTCAATCGCACTTAGCTATTAATTATTTTAGTTGATGTTTAGAAATGTATTTGACGTGGACGCATAAAACTTTAATGTCTAAATTGCCGTCTAATGAATGTTTAATTTCTTTATTACGAATTAACATCCAATAGTTTAAATAAATGTTTTGTTTTAGTTCTTAAGAAAACTAACAAAAACATGCGGTATGATAATTAATTTAATTTTATCAATATTATAACTTATAATAAATAATGATTGTGTATGACGCCGATACATACAATTTTAACAAGATATTTTCCATTTTCCTGCGCTAAATATCGATGCGTGCATTGCGACGGTTTGATATAGCGGATAACAAGAGAAAATATAATGATGTCTATAATAATTGTATTATCTACGCCCTCGAGCAAAACACGTTTATTATGGAACACACGATAAATAATAAAATTCTGCTAAATAACTAAAAGCAAACGATTTCTGTAAGAATATTACTTTATATGTTTCGTACAGTTACGAAACACTACACACACACTATGTACTCAGGTACAATATGTATGATGATTTCATAAAAATACACGAATAACACACAGAGAGCCAAGACATACCCAGACCGAGAACAGATTTTTAAAGACATTAAAATTTCTTCTTCACTGGAAATCTTATCCGGAACTCTTCGATTATTAGAACTTTGCGCCCTATGGGTTGTATTAGTTATAGATATAATAGATTTTATCACGTTTAACACGTAGACTTGAAATACACTACTGTTTTTGACATACCATTAGAATTTTGCAACGTAAATTCTATTACTTAAGAAAACGGCACCCTGATTATCATGTAATCAGTGATCCGAGCAGTTAATAACATAACCGCTATGTAACTAGCTCGTGGGACGATCTGGAGTAATTGAGTGTGAGGCCAAGGTCGACAGTTACTTGAGTTGCCTCACACGGCCTGTGGGCAACGCTGACTAATTGTAGGGTAAACTCGAGGGCCGGAGAGCGTCATTTTGACGGTTTATTTTAATTGAACTTTAATTTGAGGCTATTTTTCCCGTAGATGATAAAACAAACAACCAGGCTGAAGGTTGATTGAAGTATTTCAAGTGTTTTCTGACTGAACGTTGACTGAAGCATTTCAAATGTTTTCGTATTCCAGAGGGTACTAAGTCAGTGTAGGTAGTAGCCGATAGAACGCAGTGAAGCCATATTGGGGGAACGTTTTTGGTATTTTCCGAGATTCGCATTAAATCTTTATAGATTCCAGGATTCCCCAATTATGAGGATAGATGAGAAGGCAAATTGTTCTTTGGTGTGTTTTTAATCTGTTGAAGCTAAAACGTAAAAAGCAATTTGTGATAAAATTGGTAGTATTTTTCTGCGGTCGTAATCGTATCTAACAACGATGTTACTCGTGTGTAGTATTAAAGTAATGATACCCGGCGGCGAATTGAAATCGTGAAACTAAGTAATAAATCAGTATGCGTTATCCGACGCGAGATTCCGATGGAGCAACACGAATTTCCGACGAAACAGACACATCACGAAACTCCTGCATTCCTGAAGAATATTTCGTATTACGTGGCAAATATGCGACATTTCACGCGATATTTTTTGTTTCACATATTTTCTCAGTAAAATACTTTTAGGAACGTTGTGAGTGTAGAAAGTGATCCATATTTTACATGTTGTTACCCGGTGACATTTGTACATCGTTATTGTATATCCCTCATCGATTTTTGTTGCACGGAAACGATTTTAAAAAGGTTTTTCACTTGCACAAATTATCTGCATACGATAAGCATTTTTCAGTTACACGTTATAAGAATACTTAGCGTTAGATAACAATAGAAATAAGCCCACCACAATTACCTACACTATTAGTATACTTACTTGTAATGGAAATAATTATGTCATGTAATATACTCATATAGCTCCCATATTTCGATGGTTTTTGTAGTATCTCTGTCATAAGAGGCGACAGAAGCCAGCCTTAGAATATTAGTGGTTTTATGGCATTAATATATATTATACAAGTATAATTATCATAGTGTAGGCCTGCCTGATTAGTTACCCAATGTCTTGCTTCAGTCAACCGCTAATGGATTCGTCATGTCCCGACTTGAGAGCCTTTCTTCCCTCCCCTTCCTTGGTCAATGCACCAGTTATGATTTTGGTGTTACTGTCCAACGTTTATCGCCTACTATCAAGTGGCTTTTCGGTCAGTTTGTCAGCTACATAAAAATGTATTATATTTTGCGTTAGACTATTAAAAGTCAATTTTTTTTGTACAAAAGTAATTATTATTAAACTCATAATATTTTTTTTGGAATTTATTTATCTGTTTGGTTTTCGTTTTTAAACGTCAGATCATAATACAGGGCACTAGGCAATAAGTAAACACCTTTGCTTACAGCAGAAACATAAATAACGTGATCAACGTGTTTTAGTCAAACATAATACTTTGAACGTTTATTTATTAGCTCTCAAACAGTGCAGTGAAAGTTAATATGATAACTCAATAAAATACAAACAATTAGGAGCTATAACGATGTTGTTTCCCGCCACACTACACGCGAGACGCCCTGTTTTTATTTGCGATACAATTTGTAGCACGGAAATTTGTTCGCGTGCTATATTACACATTGTTTCCTGCGTAAGAGGCTTACAAACTTTGAGCTTGTGCTACATATTTCACTTTATACTTGAGTTACAAATGAGGGTAAGTTTCTTTATCGCTATAATAACTATGCAATTATTTGATTAAATCTTCGACACTTTACATGTCATTATAATTTTCTTGTCGTTATAAATGTCTTATAAGGTACATTATTTAATATTATAAATGAGAAAAATATGTTTGTTTAAATGTGTTTGTTTGTTTGTTTGCACTTCTTTCATATCAAAATCGAACAAAGGATCGATGTGATATTTAATATGGCGAAAGTTGAAGCTTGAAGAACTAGAGAGTGCCATAGGCTCCTTTTTATTGTAGAAAACATTCTCACCTTCACGGAAAAACAGGTTTCAATAAAATAGGCGTTAGAATCAATCAAGACACAAAGCCTAAATAAAATTATGAAATATATTGTCCACTAATAAACTCTGGGTGAATGAGAATAGGAAAGAAATTAAACATTATATCAAAATTAAACTTTATAGCAAATTTTTCTCTAAATATTTAATAATGATTATTGACGTATTTCGGAGGACACTCGTTTATATAATTTTCGTTGTTGAATATTCATTAAAATTATGTTGCTTTGTTATTTTTGTCATTCGCAATACCCATGACCATGCTGACATTTCAGTTGTTAAATGATTAACATACTTGTTTATCTTGAAGATTCCCAGTAAATGCCATCGAATATTATTTCGACATGGTTTGTAATACCACAGAACGGGTGTGTCTCTTTAAACCAGCTCTAGGTAATCAGGGTTTCCACACTATTATCAAGAAACAATAGCTATCGATTAATTAAATATATTTATTTTGAGAACATCCTTTATGAATTATAATTGAATATTTGTGTAAATTTGATCAACTGTACAAAGTAAGACGCAATTGCATTTCGTAATATATAAGTAAGTAGGCATAATGTATTTAATATTTTACGGACTCAATTACAATATTGATTGGCTCCTACGAAAATATGAACACTTGCGCAAACTATAATTTAATTTATTCCTTTTTAAATAATTTTACTTGACCTCGGTAATTTAAATTATTTAATTGATTACACGTAACGATTAAAATATGATTGTAGAAATTTCATAAAAAAAATAAAAACAAGTCAGAGTCAATACGAAAATGTGATATCGAAACAGCCCTATTGAATCAGATATTCGCGATACCCCGAAGCTACATGGATAAACACAAAGTTATCTTTACCATCATCGCATAGCTTTATTTCCATTACTCATTTATGGCCCATATATCGTTGTTGATGGATAAGCATTATCTTTAATCGGTATACACAATAAAATGGAGTTTGGAAGGTTAACTACAATGACAACTAATGGACGTAAGATTAATAGGTACATTGAAAATTACAAAAAATATACTTACAGAATCATGAGTCGAACTGCTCTGTTTATGGTACACTTAATTATAGCGGATGAGACTATGTCGCCTGGACATTATATTAAAGATTGCTAGGTATGGTTTTAAAGTATTCCCACTGACTCTTTCCAAATTGTTTTGATTACGAAATTTCTTTTACGCGTTTTGGACACAGAATCGAAGAGTATCACTCCAAATATGTCATTATCTTTGCTTATACTTATATCTATGGATGTTGTTCTTTGCGTAAAAAAATACAATACAAGCTAGTTAGGTATGAGTACTAATTTAGTTGCCTGCCTGCCTTCAACCCATGAATGGCCCACTACTGAGCACGGGTCTCTCCTCAACACTGAGGAGGTCTGGAGCATACTCCACCACGCTGCTCCAATGCGGATTGGTGGAGGGAGATACTAATTTAGTATCAAGGTTTATATCATTATATTCTTTTATTATTTCACCGACTTCAAAAAAATTGTTCTTAATTAGGTTATATTTTTTTATCTGTGCTTTATAACTTTTACTGGGGGTACTAATTTGGATGATTCTTTTATTGGAAAGCTGGCGTTTGTAACGTAGCCCTATTTAAATTTGAGAGACATCTGACGAGTAGTTTTTGATTTATTCCTAAGAATATTCTTCTATTCTATTCTTTTGATCATTGACAAAACCATTATTCGAATCTAGCCTAAATATTGTGTGTAAAATATACATTTATTTTATTACTTCGTGACATACTAATACGACGTAAAATTGCCTGCATTGCCTGACAAGGTAACGATCTACAAAACGAGTACAAGTCTGTCGACAGACTCCCTGTTGCGTATTGTTCGTAGCGTCAACAAAATGATCCGTATAATATTGGTTTCTTTCATCGTATTACAGGATTAAAGTTTTACTTGATACGTTCATTAGTATATTGTGACTCGAAAGTATATCAACAACAATATGTTAAAACGTAACCAATTGAGAATTCATGGTACATAATAATTATAAATCAAACAAAGTTAGGATTCGGAAGCGCTCCATCCATTCTTATATCTAAGCCAACCTATTCCGTACGGTACTGCAGCCATATGATGCTGAACAATGGACAACTGTGTGGCATAAGGTTGTTTTTTTGTTAGAAGTCACTCATCTAAACGTTACTTTGAATATGGGTACAATGATACATACATATGATTTTCCCAAATCAAGTAAGGTTATTTACTGGCTATGTCATACATTTGTACAGTATCTGAACGAAGCATTATATAGAATGTACATAATAATGTACGTAATGTGTGGTATCCAGTAGCATTGTTAATTGCCCTTAATAAAATTGCTTAACGGAATTGCGTTGCATAACAATTTAATTAACATACAGAGATTGAGCGTGAGCATACAAATGATTTGTGTAAACATTACTATTCATAAGCAATAAGAGGTCAATGCATACCGATAGAATCACAAGGTCTTTGTTAAACAGTGCACGAATTATTAAGTATCTATACTTAAAAAAATATTATATGAGTAACAAAAAATATTTATGCCTAATCGTCACAGTATCATTTTTTTTCGCAGTTTCTTGTTCTCGATGTAAAAGCGCCTTTCCGAAACGGCGCGGCGGTAGAATCAAAAAATGACGTGCATAAATGTATTGAGATTTTAAGATAATACCTATTGTGCATGAATAAATGACGTTGACAATTTGACGTTATTTTTTATGTTACTTCATAACTTTTTAGTTGGTGTACCGATTGATCCCATTTAAAGAAGTATAACACATTTGTACAAGTTTTTTGAACTCCTTTGCTACATGTACGAGTCGGCTTCTTTTAATTTCAGTGTCCTTTCTTCGAGCCATAAGTCTGCTTACTCGGAGGCTTCCCATGCATGCCACTTTGAAAAGGAATGGTTTTGATTACCTAAATTGCTCCATGTTTATTAACTAAATCTTATTTCGAGAATATAAATAGGCTAAGAAAAAATATTTGTCAAGCGATGTTCTTCATATTTCACTAATGATCACAGAGAGAATATTTTTCTTATAAATTCGATAGACGAATCTGTTGAAGGCACCTACAGTCTTATTAAATCTGGTTGTTATAGTTGTTGACTTTACCCTCATGAAAAGATTAATTAGTTCCACTTGCTACCGTGAAAGTAACAATTAGATTAAATTGGCTACAACATAATACTAATAAATGTAGTAACCACGCGAAGCGGGGCATGGAAGAATGTTAATAGTGGTTTGGATTTTTTATCCACCGTGGCTAAACCGACTCAGTTATAAACCGATATAAATCCGCGGCGTCAAGTGCGCGATGAAATGGGTGATAGATATTTCTTACTCCCGATTTGCAATGATATGGTAAGATCCAAGTACTATGCGTTTGGCCACTTGTATCATGGTCCACTTGATAGTTTGTCAACTATTTATAACAAGGTTGAAAGAATAAAATGTAAATATTTCGGAATATACATATTTCTCACTGGGTTGCCGCATATTGCACAGCACAGCAATTGTCAGCTCTCGATAAAATTTGCAGACGCACGAGAGACCCCTTGCGGTTTCCCCTGTAGTCTCCCTAAACCGCCTCTGCTCACTTTTTATTCATCAAGTGCTTTGTGTGTTTCAGTAGCAATGATTTTTATTACATTTATTTATAGGTTTTCAATAAATGATCATGTAAAAAAGCTGTATGTTTCATCCGTATTTAAATAGTATCGGTTGCAATTTTAACATTTATGGAACTATGCAATCGGTGCCAGGTTACCGTTAATTATAGCTTTATTGCAATGAAAACTATTTTGATATAACTCTGAAATAGTTATCAACTTAGTATATGTCTACTTTGCAACAATCCTGAATCTGCAACAACAGCAGTTTGAATTTCCGCAAAGTAATGTCTGATACTATTAACTTTATGTAAAATAGTTGTCAAATATTACGTTCTGACCCCAAATTACGTCACTGAAATGGATATTGAATAGCAAAACTACCAATTCGCTAATCAGGTTTATATGTTAATGTTAGTATGTCAAATCTTCCATCTATAACTTCCAAATTATTATAAATTTAAGTGAACTATGACGTAGTAAATATAGACAAGATGAACTAGAATATTGGACCGCATTTAGGTACATTGTACCTATGTATGTTGAAAATTTCTAGTTTGCAATTTAACACATCATGATTTCTTAATACACGGCGCGCCTTGTTACGCGAGTTAAGGATGTACCTTTAACAAAAAATTATTTACCAGAACCACAGTATAGAAAACAATCGACTTCTTTTGATGTCCAAAGAAAATCCTGTAGTGTTCTTTAGGAAGGATTATGCCACCTTGGTAATATTCACGTGCTAAATCCCACCCTAGATTATTTGGATTTTTATGTATTGTAAATTGTACGGAATCTCTGCAATGGTTGAAGTTGATGAAATGGTTCATCATTGTTATTGTTAGTCAGTATATAAACATCTTTCATTATTTTCTCTTCTTTCTTGGGCACGCATCTGGCTTTACTAATGTCTCTGGGCGATAGTTGCCACTTACAAAGATTTTGCTCGTCTACTTCGATATATTGTATAGATTCTAACAATTGTTTTGAACGTAGAGCTTTTGGTGTAGCTCGAAACTCGGTACCAGTACTGAGTTTCAAAGATATGTTTAGAAGATAAGGTTAATAACATAGCAGTAACAAAATAATTGTTCAAGTAGAAACAGCTCTTATCCATTAAAATCAACTATAAAGGTTTTAGCAACCTCTGTACAATGCGATGCATGTTAGATGGTTAGTTATATAAAAAAAATTAAATTCACTTCAAAAATAAATTAAACGTTGACCTCAGATCTTTTTGAGAGAGATGGGAACACGTCTGAATATGAACGGATCACTCTTAACTGTTTAAATTCTTTATTGGCCTACTGTATGCCTTTATTGGCCAACTGTAAAAAGAAAAAGATTTGCTAAGACTGTACTAAAACGGCGTGAAGAAAACCAGTTAATGGTGTAAGCCGTGTAAGTGCCGATATTGGTCAAGAATTTTTTTACTTTTATAGTTGAAAAACGAATTCACAACCTAAACGATGTGTTCGAATAATAAATAACGTTATCAATTTATTTACATTGGTACTTATTAGTATTTAAGAATGTAACCTTAAAGTGTCTTCCTAAGTACAAGACCGCCCACGATATCTTTCTATTAACAGTTATATTTAAAAGCAACCTTCCCATCGGGTATAATACATAATACACCAACAACATCGATTTAGCCTTCGGGCTATGGGCGTTTATTATAGCTAGCGTAGTTATTATATTGCTTAATTGTAAAAATAGGATAATCTCCTGATCAACTATACCTTCATTGCCTTAGCTAAAAGGCATTAAACATTTTATAGTTATTATTGTAAAGAGAGACACTGCCAGTAGGGGAAAAATATTGGCACTATTGATGAGTATGAAGGAAGGTAATATTCTAATACATACAATCATGTATGTATTTCTTTAATACACTTATGCAGCTAATTATTTTTTAATTCTACAACCGTTTCGGAAAGGTCCTTTAACAACGAGGAGAATAAACGAATCGAAAGATTGTTCAAGTGCAGCAGAATACGATAGATGTCTCATAAAATCGTCTAAACCAATGTTATATCCTGACAAATACAGAGGTCAGCTTGTTTTCAAAGATGAAATAACTTTTAACGTAATACACACTAATTTAAAACAAATGTATCGTCAGTATTGACTAGTGAACTGATCGGTAACTAGTCATGAAACGTATGATGTTATAACCTAAAGATTACCCGAAGTTACGTTTGTAATTGTGTAAGGCTAATCTGGCGTAATGAAGGCTTACGAAATCAGATAATTACAACGATGGAACGTTCATGTTCAACGATCATTAAATTAAATTATCGGTTAAATTTAAATTGGTTAATTTTAGGAAATACTTGTTAGCGAAAACAATGTGTAAAATGTTATTTAATTGCTACGTTATTTAATAAGTGGTACATGTTTCATTAATTAGAAAAAATCCAAATGTTGTACAACAAGAAAATGGTCGCTGTAAACCATATTGGCCCATTTCAAACAAATATAGTCTCATTTCAAGTCGATTATAAAAGTGATAAAACTATAACTGAATTTTAAAAGGTGAATTTCAATTTTTGGTATACGGTTATACTGTACCGTGCTGTACTATAACCATAAAATACTTTGCACATATTCTTCTCAGATACTCTGAACATTGCTTAAAATATTTTCTCTTAATATAAATAACGCCTCTGCGAAAGAGTTATGTAGTTAATCTACGAATAAAAACTTTAATAAAGTAATATTGAATTTAAAACATTATAATTAACATAGAATCAATTAACATTGCTAGGACAATTTAGAACTACAGTAAGAAAGCATATACATATAACATTATATATTAATGTACAAGTCCATTGGGCACTTCAGCTTTTACTGTATACAAAAAAAGTAACTAATGTATGTTTGTACCACTAGAAATAAACAACTTAGAAAAAGTACTGGACTTGAATTGGTTACATACAATTAGCTACGGTCGTATTAAGACGACCTTGTAATGTAAATTGCTCTATAATAACATACAGGTATGTAGATAGTCATTACGTTGCAAATAGCTACAATTATATTATTACCACGTTTTTGTTTCTGAAATGCGCATATCTTATGGTAACACGAAAACAAAACCTTGAGTTTAACTTGATATGCTGTGAAATTACAACATTCGTCATTACCTCTTCAACTTTTATCCACATAATTCTTGCTCATTTCCCTCTATCACTTTTTAGCAATAGACTTATTGTCGAGGAATGGTGTATTGTTAGTTAGTAAAAGTTTCAATTTTGAATCCATAAAAAAATGTATATCGTCTTTCTTTACAAATAGTTCATCAGTTTAATTAAGAAACAAACGACTATGAGCAAAATTTTGAACATTTGCTAGAGCAAATAATAATTGCTATCATTGGCCTTTGCATATGAAACTTTTTAATGACTGCCTAACTGCGAGCAAACACGGAGAGCTCTTAGCTTGACGACTGGAGTTAGTTGTAAAGTGATTGCAAGTTAAGCAACTTCATGTTCGGTCTTGTAACGCGGTCGTATGAATGACCATTAGTTCCAAAATTTTTGGACCGCGTTCATGCTTGAGGCTCTGTTAAGATATCCATCCTGGTCGTAAATATTACATCTCTTGTTATGCTACATCAAAAACTTTTGCACCACGCAAGAAGTTTCGCTATTTGGTATGATCGCTGACCAAATTATGTACTCGTATTTGTCCGCAATACCAGTAGCAAAAATGTGTTTCTTGTAAGTAGCTTCGATTACAAGTTGAAAGCTGCAATGCAATAGGGTTATACTAACTTCAAAATAATTAGTAAACATTTATGTTACTTTGCGATATTTATTTTGTATAGAGCTAAGTTGACCCAACTAATACCTAATTCATATATTTTTTTTATTTTAAGATTTTTAGCTGAGCTGGACCAGCCGGCGTTCTTTAACATAATATATTACTCTGTCTTGTTATATCGATTGTGTATATCGAGATTGATACCTGTTCAAATAACCGTTAAAGAGTTCCCTTGTGAAAAGTTGATCGTCTTTTATCTTTAATATCAGGTTTTTATTCAAAAACCTTTGCAGGCGTTTAAAATTTACGATTGCATAGACGGCAAACATATAGACATTCCTATTAATTTATACAGATTAAGTTTAAGGAAGACGTATTTTTTCACATAAAGACATCTTTGTGAATAGGAGAATTAATTGTTTGTCAAATCCGTCCGATTAGTATCGAACCTATCCCAGGTCCTTTCTCAAGAACTGTTCGCGACGAAAGCTCTCTTTCGACTGAAATGATGTGAAAAATGTTTTCGGACATGCATAAATCGCACGCTTAAAAAAGTTGTTTGCTCCTTTACACGTCTTTTCATTCATGGTGATTTAATCACATCAACAATAATGTACACAGGAAACCGAGTATGTATCAGGTATTCAATAATTGTGTGGACAGTCGACAAAAACATGTTGATACCTATGACCTTCGGAGGCGTAACGGGCAAGTCAGGGTCAAGGTAGACTGTCGGTTACCTGATGACGCCATTCTGGCTATAAATGTTGTTGGTCATAAAAATTCTAAAAATGTGAGCTGTGTTACGTCGTGTTAATTTATGACTATTCATTGAAGCAACTTGCAGATTCATATTTAACAGAATATTGGCAATCATCGTTATAAATGTCACTGGGAATATTAGAAAAACTAGTGCTCTGTAATCCTAGTGACGACTTAAAACAATGTTCAGTTGCATGTTGTTTATATTGTTCTTGTGTGTGTACAAAGAAATATATTAAACAAAGACTAGTTCATATATTAATAATAAAATGTATGGATAAGCCAAGTCATTTAGATATGTAATGTTTATAGCCAGTTTTAAAATTCGAGTATTGGAAGTCAACTAAATACCAATGTTTAATGAAATTCTTTATAATTGTAAGAACCTACAGACTTTATAAATTTGTTGTAAGCCATATTAATTATAAATTTATAGCCATAATATTGCCGGTTTTACAACATTAGTGGTTATAGAATTTACATATTTAACCAACGAATATCATATTTTCGCAGTTTACTTGAACGTTAAACTTTTGTTCTATGTTATCCGAAAGATGGTGTTGTAGTTAATTCTATATTTGAATATTGCAGAACAACGCGTCCGGGTCAGGTCACTTACCCTTACTAAATTGACTGTTACATAAAGAATGTTTATGTTGCATTTTACGTCCCATATTCCTTATAGCGCTTTCTAATAAAAAATACCTATGGTGAATCTTGAATAAAGTATGACTCATTGCGTTCCATAACTACATTACTCGCTATAGCGAGTAAGACAATGATCTATCATTACCTACTCTATTGTGCTGACACCTACACGAATAACTCTAGAAGCGCTAATGATACATCTTCGCAGTTTTAAACTCCAGGCGATTTAACTCACTGCATAAACAATTATATCTATTTTAGGAAGCTTTACGATGCGTTTCAACTTTCTGTTTTTATGTAATGATAAATTTAATTTTACGTTAAATTTGCGATTTGGTATTTGTAAAACCGGTTAGTTACCGGATGTGAAGACAATAAAAAATTTTGTTCTAAAGTTAAATAAATATTACCTCCGTGTCGATATTGCGATTATGGTCATTCGAAATGTTGTGTTTCTATATTTTTTTCAGTCCGTTGAATCCAGTTCAATGGCTTTCCAATTCATTCATTCAATATCATATATAAGTGTGGAAACATGTATAACCAGAGGTGCCTAAGGCAAAAGGCACCATGCCTTTGGTGTTTTTGACGGATCCTCCAAAGACAACGATAACCAGTTACCTTTCGGCTTGTCTGTTCTTTTATCGACATTAAAAAGTGAATGTCTAGTAAGTGCACTAAATCCAACTGCAATAGGATTACCAAATTAGCCTTCCATTCCATCAATTTTGTGTAGGTGTATACTAACTAGGTGGTAGTAAAAGTTAATTAAAAAGTCACACTTCAGGGTCGTTGCCACTACGCGTATGTCCAACGGAAGTGCGGCAAATGGCTTGAAGGCTCGTTATCTATGCTGTCGTTGGTTGTATCTAATCAAATGGCCATAAGCTGGTTTAACGCATTTGGTATATGATTATGGTCACCACGCATCAAAAATAGACGTGATAGCCTTGGGATTTATACGAACAAGATATTAAATATTAATATTA
Organism: Carystus phorcus; assembly: GCA_018248895.1. Classification (NCBI taxonomy): domain Eukaryota; kingdom Metazoa; phylum Arthropoda; class Insecta; order Lepidoptera; family Hesperiidae; genus Carystus; species Carystus phorcus. The sequence continues at coordinate 17,526 of DWJN01000020.1, forward strand.
CAGTAATGTGATATGCATCCAATGGAAAACTACGGCCCAAAAAAAATGGCGGCTTCAACTGTATTCTTGCTAGGTTGTTGTTATTGGAAAACAACAAAGATCAATATATTATACTTATAGCTAAAAAGCGAAACTTAAAAACGTTAAATTCCTTAAATCTTAGTTCGTTAAAAGTAGTTGTTATTTTTGATTATTTTCGTTCATAATTAAAGCTTAAGTTGTCCCAGATACCTTTCAAAATAGTGTACATAATCAAAGCTTCTCTTACGTATTGCAGTCACGTCTAAACTATACAAGTAGGGACTGCAGGCGCGACACTCGACTGCCACTGATACACATTTACATATCAGTTTAAATTGTTATAATACGGATTATTACGCCTCTATCTATGCATTAAACACTTTTCGATAACAGAATGCTGTAAGCTTGCGTAAAGCAAAAGAACACAGAGTAGAAGTACAATTTTACTGTTTCCTATATCATTTTAATTTTCATAACAATTACGTATTTAAAACAAGAGAGTTATTTCTGTTTAACTCAACTATGTAGTATAACAAGTAATTAATATGTTCAATTAATTTGCTGTGTCAACTGCCTGTTACGCCTACTTGTTGATAGAATGCTCAGCAATAATAGCATGTATAACCTTGACCATTTTATTTCGCAATCAATTTTATGTATTTAGCGCGTGTTGCGTGTCACAATTCGGATATCAAACACGTATATTACGATATGAAACGCACATGAAATATTACTATCGTTATAATTGTATCACGGCGTCTTAGGATTCAAATTCAATCGAATCCACTTACATACACACACGCGCGCGCTCACACACACACACACAAAAGAAACCGCTCCATACGAGGAAGTGTTTGATGACATATACATAACAGTAGAACTATACATATACATATAAGGATAGGGACATTAATAGATACCGATTTCTAATTGTTAGTAGTAAAGTTACTAAAAAATCGCAATCCTTTCTGTCTTCGATCCCTCTTTTTTATTTACTAGGTACTGCGATGTCTTTTGAATATTTATTATCTTCTATAAATATATCCCTACATTTTGCTACTATATTATTTTCTTTTCTTTCCTTGTTTCAATGTGTTAGTACGAGTATATTCCAAAAATCATTAAACACTTTCTAACGTTTCTATAAACTGAATTTTAAATTCCTACTATTGTCCAAAGTATTAAAATAATTTATGTTGTGTAATATCATTTGCACTGAGTAGCAATAGAATTACACAATTAGATACCATTCTGATTTCAGTGTAATTTCAAACTTATTTAACTAACCTACAATTATAAAGCATTATAATAACTTCTCTCGTTCGTTTGACTTCGAGAAACCTATAACCTGAAACAAATGTTAATAAAGCTTTCTTTAATTATAAAATCGTTTTTAAAACGATTCAAATAAAACAAAGTATCATGTCAAGTTTACTAAAATATATTTACGACAACGGCAATCAAATCCGTTTAAGTGGTTTTTAAAATAGCTTGATGAAACGCATGGACAAACATTTAAAGAATCATTTATCTGTAGGGATACAGGTTTCATTTCAAATACACGTCCAGCATTACAATTATTTTATGATATATAGACTTTATTGATTCGGTACTTGTATCACTTGCATAACATGCAGTCCACTTGAATATAATTAACTATTGCAGTTCAGGAACGTCTAAAATCAGCATCTAAGAGCTTTAGACCGACGCTTTAATAGCTTGCTTAAGAAAACGTACATTTCAACACCAGAAACTTTTAGATGTAAATTTTCCATTACTTTAACGTTCTATTTATTTTATACGAAGACAATTTGATTCTAAAAATCTCTGCTACATAACATCTGATAAAAAATATAAATATCGTTCGTATCTATTTCTGGGGATATTTCACGTAAGGTTAGTCTTAAGTTGAATTCGTCGCAATTAGTTAAGTATTATCGTGCTTATAAATTCTTCCTCTAAGCGTTTTTAAGATAACAATTGATAATAGGTGAACCCGCCTAAGGGTTCCCAACAAACCTAACTATAAGAGCTGTTTTTGATATTTTTTTAATTTTGAATTTGACCTGTAGATTAAGCCACAGAAAATTCGTGAAAGTTTGTAAACCGGGCAAAAGGTTTTCAACAGTATAATTATGTAGTTTCAACAGAATCAAACTATGTACAGAAAAGCTTAATTTCCATACGGGGGAACAATATTATATTTTAATTTATTCATAAATATTATTTGCAATGAAATATTATTTCACTTGTTTTTAATTAGAAATATTAACATCAAAGCAATAACAGCTTATAAATATGTCGTGTGTATACAAAAGGCATTGTTTTTGCTTTGGTAATGTACACTTAACATTATCTCATGATCGCATATCTGTTACGTGCCAGCAGTAGAGCATACGGTTCGTACAATATGAGTGAAATAATTAATTTTCGGTCGGTGTTAAGCGAGTGGTTTCCTGGCGCGTTTCCGCAATTCCGTAATTAGAACGATTTAAATTGTAATAAAAATAATTACTATCTTTTAAAACAATTGCAACATATTCAGGCATCTATTTTTACTTCTGTTGTAGTAAACTGTTTTACCATGAATTGTGTAAAACTATTATATAAAGATTGGAATCATCGAGTCATTATTTAATACCTACTGTAGTGTACGCATTAGCAAAATATTAATGGCTTTTACCAAACTCTTTTATACGATATTTTGACGGTTCTTTTGATATAGGTCACAACAGATTAGGTACCTAATTGTACGGCACTTAACTGGTGGCCTTCGATGCTTTCGATGATCTTCCATCTGTTGATTTATGAAGCGATTTTGATCCTTTTGGTATTCGCTCGCCTCGCTACCATACGTGTCAAGATCGAATATCATTATGTCAACTTTTGATATAGTGGAAGTGCCGGCACGACAGATTAAAAATAATTGTCATCCGTCACTGTGGCAGACGATAATTTTGAATTTGCGGTTATGAAACATCTACTAAATATCATTGTGTTAACAACGTGTTACAGAAACAGTTGATGGATCTATCAAATTAAAATCCGATTTTAGAGAATAGTTTGTATACTATAAGTAGTTTATGATCTTGATTTTCCAATTACGATGATCTCCAATTATATTCAACTAAATATCTAACGTTTCCAGGATGCTAACTCGGAAGGTATAGATCATTTCTGACCATAATGTACGAGCTCATGCTTCAAGGTAGCGTGAATTGCCGTAGCTACAAAAATGTATGCTCATTCAACACAATTTATACAATATAAACATTGATCATCAACGTAACATGACATGTCTAAATAAGCTTAACCTAGTCAGCCACATAAATAGTTTCGTTTATGTCTTGTTTTCTGTCTCAATTGAATGTGACCTGCTTATAAAATATAATATCATAATTCGGCTTTTATTTTACTCGACGACGTTTATAGAACAAGGTAAAGTTTTTATAAAGCACGCATATCATAGGATTCCTTCTTCACTTCCAAATTTCAGTCAATAACTCATAAAGAGTGAAAGAGGTATGTTGTTGTCGAAAAATAAAAACATTTTTACTAACATTTTTTTTCTAATTATTGCTTTATTTATTACAAGTTCAACCCATACTTTGGTACGTGATTGATTTTATGTAAAATTTAATTTTTTAATTTGAATAAATGTTTCTACATTGGAATTAAAATGGAATGTTCTTTTCCATGGTTACGGTTGTCCTGCAATGATCACTTAATACTGATTAAATATATAATCATAGTGCTACTTTTATACCAATAAAACGTTCATGTAATACCAACTGCCTTAGAAGTTATATGCGTTTATGACTAAGACGCCGTGAATGTTTATGACTTCGTTTAAAACGAGAATAGAAACAACTAGAATATAAAACGCGAAATGGTTGCTAACTCTCATTTAAATATTTTACTATTTAACGTTAGCTATAGACTAGACTAGCTATAGACTTTACTTTTCATACACACTACATACACCATTAAACATTTCTATGGTTATAATGTATGTATAAGTGGAATTTAAATGTACTTTGAGATCATGATTGATGGTATTTTTAATGTAATCAATCAGTAGGAGAGGCAATGGAGTAATTTCGAATATTTATCACATGTTTTATACGAGTAGGTACATCTATGTGGATTATGCCTTTCAGGAAGTATAAAATTGACATACGTTTCAGACTTTTATTTGAACTTATACATTTAAATTAACATTATAATTGACATAAAAATAACTTTTATTGTTTAAGTAAAAACTTATTTTAATGTAGTTTCAAATAAACGTGTAAAAGCAAATCTCTTTTGTGTTCTTCTTTTATATTTTAAGTAATTCATTAGTTTCATAACGTTAGTGCTTCTACGTTCGAACGTTTCTACAACTCAAAATAAAATAGGACTGGAGTACTTTTACAGCCTTTTAAGAATTTAGACTTAATATAGTTTCTAGACCAGCTAACGTTAACTATTAATATCTATAATAATCACGTGATACGGAACATAAGATTTATTCAACTAGTACCTACGTATTAATATGAGCTGAAGCCCACTAAATTTTATATCTTAGCGCAAAAAAATCTGCATGCCTCAACGATTCGAGGTGAGATAGACTTACTATCTGAAACCAAGAATATATATGAGTAGAAACACGTAGCAGTATTAACAGTATACCAGTGGGATTTCTTAATCCCAGTCCGTAATGCAAGAAGCGTTCCACCGTTCGTCCTCTTTACCTCAATCCAAATCTCCTGGGAGGCTATTGACTTTGCGATATCATCCAATCGTCCTCGTCACGTAATTAGATCGTTATGACCTCACGTTCTTTTGTTCGCAAAAGTATACTTTTCCGCTTTCACGATCTATAGCTGCTATAGCAGTTTTATAGCATATAGATGGATGTACTAGTGAGAAAGAAGGTTCACCATTAAAGTTGGTGTGTTTTCGGTTTTTAGCAATGTGTATATCATGAAAAAAAACACTCCCTTTATTCTCGAGATGTTTAAGATATTCAGTGTAATATCTTAACAAGTATCTCAAACGAAGTGATCTATACAAATTGTTACAAAAGTGCAAACACGTTTTTTTATGTTCAGGTGGGCGTGCTTAATCTCGAGAGGAATAATTCGTACGGCACTAATCGTCAACGAGTGCTACTTTTTCATAGTTTTAGGACTGGTATTGCGTAAGCATTTAGTTATTTCTGCTAAGTTACTATTAGTTAATACGATTTGGATCAGCATTAAAGACTTCTTTTCATGTATTTAATTCAAAAATGAGCCCTTATTTTATCACTTTTTTATATTTAAGTTAATATTTAACTGTATTAACCTTACCAAAATTGCGGAAATTGCGCAAATAAATGTTGTTTTTAATTGGGGCGTGTATCTTAAAAACTTATTACAATTGTATTAATTAATTTTTTACTCTCTATTTTATATGAAATAAGCGGTGATACGGAATTATTACATCGTGTAATTCGTGTTTAGTCTACAAGCACCTATAAATCATTCATCGCTATTTGTTGATGCATGCCAGACGGGCGTTAATTTTTTGTTTTGTTACTTTACTGTTCCAATCACGGTAAATGGTGTATTTAAGGAATCGTTTCACTTACAGTTTCGTCACAAGTGTTCATAATTACAAACCGTCAGTCTACGCAGCTGAAATACGGTAAAGATTACGAAATAAAAACATTGAATCACTCTGTATACGCCCTTTAACTAATTGATGTGAGCCTAATAAGTATTCTTATCCTGATTTAATTTTTTATATTGGTAATTATGGTCTCGACTGTCATCTTTTCTGAATTTCTTTACTACAATTACTTACATTAGTAAGTATTAATTTATATTTAAATATTTCTATCTCTTTGTACATCCCTAATCGTCTTTGTTTTTGTATTCTTATTATCTATTTTAGTGCTATTTAGGTTTTAGCTTCATGAGCTTCTTTTTAATTTATCAAACGACTGCTAACTACTTCTTTTCCTGAACAAATTAAGTTGCTGCGCTCGCTTATATACAAATTGCGCAAGTAGTTTCTTACAAAAGAAACTATAAAAAGGAAACTGAAGAAATACAAATTAGTAGTAAGTACTTAAAGAATTAGCGATATAGTTTGGTTTTTAATCAACAAAAGTAAAAAAAGAAACATCAATTCAGCATGATTAATGAACGTTCCTTTAATTAGTGCGATGAAGTGGATTTGCTTGTAATATGAGCTACATAAGTAACTCCTTTTAAGGTAGTATGCCATTTTATCGTGAATGACTAGAATTTCATTAGCGAAATATAAGGGATTCGCGAATACACTTTCAGTAGCTTGGCAGTAAGTAAAGGTTGCTTGAAACAAATCACTTCTATTCCTATAGTGATAATGCAGGTTTTTGTGTATCATATTCTGCTTGTGTTTCTGTTTGTATTTATATTACACGCAATACTGCGTAAATAGTTCGTTTCTTTTCTGGTCCAGGAAGTTCGCAACGCAATGACAAAGTATTTTAATCTACTTTCGGACACCCCTACCTACAAAGTTACATCATCATTCTAACCACAAATACTTTTCAGCAGTACTGCATTTTCGATCGTACATTGCGTAACGTGTTAATGCACAATGAATCTGCCTAATAGATAGGAAGGAAGTGGAAACTATTACGTAAAAGGCGGTAAAGAACTCGTCAAGTGTCTACAGATGTACGCAATCTTTCCAGCGATCGTCACTCGTAGCGTTGTAGTCGTAAATCTGTACGTTATTTAGAGCGAGAGGTTACATTGTATTGTTCATACAGATATTATCTGTCAACGCGTTACTCGTTTTATGAAATAACAAACGGTTAAAAACAGTGAGGATATTTATACATTGATAACACTGTAACTGATCGCTGTCTGTACATTAAAAATGAATATTGGGGGAGCACACAAGAGAACCCAAATGATTGTTTTTTCATTTTGTCTGTATGTCTTTATTCTTGAGCACGTTAATCTCGGAAATGGCGTATTTTACTTGAATGCAATTTCAGGATTGTATTATTTTGGGATTTAGATGTTTGTTTTTTTCATCTAAATTGGTTAACAAACAAAGAAGTCAATTGATGTCAATCATTCATTAACTGTTAGGCGATACAAAGTTGACAGGGTCTCCTAGTCTTTTAATGTAAAACAACAACCGATTCCTTCAAATTTAAAAGTTAAATAAAGAATATTTTTTCTAGTAGTAGAGCCAGTATGTTCTTTTTTTTCTGGCTGGCAACATATTGGTTATGGTTTTGGAGTTGCTAATGTATATGGATGACAGAGACCACTTACCATCAGATGGATTGTATTGTTTGTCAACGTTACGTTACGTAGTATTTTATGATGTAGATATGTAAGTTAGTCTTAGGTAAATACTGAGGATGGTTTTTATCTAAAACTTAGATAGGAACATTTTTATTTAAACCTAAACCATTCGATTGTCCCTTCGTTGAAAAGTTAAAGTGTAATGGTCGACCATTCTTTCTCACAGCGATTAATAACACTTGAAGCGCTCTACTTTTGTACAGTTTCGGAATCGCAATTATCAAACTTTGATCAAATACCTATCTCTGTCATGATAATGTTAAACTTTTCAAATGTTTCGATTTCAAAATATTCGTTTGTATCGTATAATTGCTTAATGCTTAATATTTTGATTGCTTGGAGATGGGGTCCACTTGATAAGTGGTCATTGCCGAACTATTTCAATCAGAAGTTTAAAACTATTTATATAAATGCGATAACCTCAAAAACGATTGCAGTTTTTTGGGAAATTTTCCGAGTAGTTAGTGATTTCCGAGGAAGTTTGTGTTTAAACACGATAAATTTATAGCTAACCTTTTTATTGTTTGTGAAGCTAAATGTAAACATAAGTTGAAATAACATTTGTCAACATAAAACAATACGCGACTTTTATAACAGCCCAAACAATCATCACTTCAATGGGGCTATAATACTTGGTTGTAGTAATTTTTCAATCTGCGTTCACAGTAAATGTGTGATCAGGAATCTTGTCTAATACTACTTATGTCATCAGCAGACATCACTCGACGGTCGTGACACCATAACGATGTCATTAGATCATACTGCTAACGTACGCTAAATGATGTTACCCTTGATACATAGTTATCTTTATTCTACGCTATATTGCGTTTACGTTAAATATACTCGTATAAGCAGTTCTCGAAGTTGTATTAATTTTTATGTGATACTCAAATGTCGTTTCAGATTTTCTGCGTGTGGAGCGTGTGTGTACCCGTGTTTGTATGTGTGTACTATACAGTGATTTGTATGAGTATGTGACTTAAAAATACGTTTTATAATATAAAATTAGTATTTGTTTGCACTAAATATTATTGTATTGGTCTATTAATGTAATATTGATTATGTCACAACCCGTTTTTTATATCAGGATAGATGATGTAATGACTTTGGATTGCCGACCCCGTAACATATTCAGAAGCGAACTTGCCTGGGTTCAGTTCCAGATCGTGTAGATATTAATGTGATAAATTAACATTATTATTAACAAGGATGTCAGCAACACGTTGCCGGCCAAGAAAGAAGCGATGGACCCGATTCTTGAAGGACCCCATGTCATAGCACTGTGGACACGCTGATGTAGGAAGTTCATTAAACAGTTTATACGAAAGAGGCAAAATGTAAAGCGAAAGTTGATCTATAGACGAACGCATTCAGGTAGTGTTGGTGGAATTATGAAATATTTTAGTAACGTTAATAATATTATTTCATAGCAGTTAATGCGTTTTTTAATATGTACATAACAGAAAACTATAACTATGAAAAGCCCAGTGTTAAATTTATGTTACAAACGTGTTATACTCGTAAAAGAAACATTGACACAAATGTAACTGGAAGGCCGTTGAAGGTTTTTTCTACAATACCGAGTACAATTGCGAGGCGAAGCCAATGTAACGATTGTAGATGAAAAACTTCCCGTGTTTGTTTAGAACTAAGTAATACGACAACAATACTTATCAATTGAACCCTTCATGAAAATTGTAATTTATTGAAATATTTCTGTATTAAGATTTTAATCGATCGATGTTTATTGAACATGGAAGGCATTGCATATACATACATACATATTTAAGAAAAACTATTAGTGACTGTATTTATTTTTACAGTATATTCCATATTTTAGTCTGTTTATCTGTACATAAAATGATTAACATACCTTTTGTCGTATCGTCTATAGCCATGCTAAAACCTAGAGGTCTTATTATTCACAGCATAGTTGTCTTAAACTTCGTTCATATCATAACAAAATCGTACATTTATTAAACATAATTAATATATATTACAGAAAACCAATCACCAATATAAATCAGAACATGTTTAATCTTACATTTATGTAAATTTTCCAATTTTGTTATCAAATAGCACTCGTGACAGATACCATGCACTCGCTTCATTCGTTCCGCATAACTTAATTGGAAATCGTTGTTGTTCATGTCTAATAACAACTTAATAAATACATTTGCTGTATCAATCAATCGCTGTATCAATATCATGGTATGATTAACCAATAATTACATTATGTTTACAATGAAATACGTGCTAATTTATATATTTTCTTTATATTACTATTATCTGCTTAAAAGTATAACTTTAGAAGATTACCATGATACAACGATGTAACGATTATCCACACAAAAACATAATCAAGGATATTTGCATGCAAAATAGAACAATTTAATGTCAAATTGTGTCCCTGTTATTTAATTTAAGCGATTATATAGCAACATATTAAGTATACAATGAAGTCACGTGGTAGGTACTTTAAAGATTTTGACCATACCATTATATTGGCCAATTCCTACTTCATAAAACGCAGTCAGTGGCGAGGGACATTATTTTGCTTATGACAATTAAAACAATTCCATGTTGGTCAATTGGGATATCATTGATTCTTTAAAGATCACGGCTAAAAACTTCCATCAAAGAGTACTTGTAGATATTACAAATGAAGTTTAACAATATACAGTAAAGCTACTATTATTGGTTTTGGTCAATCAGGGAAATACATTCAAAACTAAAATTCAAAATCTAACTGACTTAATTAATTAATATTGCATTTTACTAAAAATACCTAGAGATTATTAAGAGCGCAGTGCAATTTCGTAAAATAAACGAGAAAGCTGCAATGTTGTGAAAGTTCTTTACGGTTTGAATACAAAACAATAAATTGCAAAAGACTTAATCTGACAACAGCAGTAGGCTATCAATAATAAGAATGATATTAAAAATAAGTAGCAAAGAAATAAGTTGATCAGGAAGATCCTATATAGAGGATATAAATATGCATCAATGCCTAATAAACTTACGCGTTTAAACTATTTATGCTGCATACCATATGACATTGTGTTTTTGTATTGTAATTAATTCCTTTGTAGCCTTGGTAGTGACTTGTTTGCGAAGCCTGGGACTCGATCCGATTCCTGATCAGAATTGATGTTTTAATTTATGTTGCGTCTTTTGCTTTTTATCTGTTTATATGGAACTCTAAATAAACTATATTAGTTAGTAGAGGACGATAATGTTATATTAATATAATTAATTTAGAAATGTGTATGAACTAATTTTCTTCCGAGTTAAATATCCTGGTGAACTCATATCGTTTACTGTGTGTAATAAAATTGAACAAACAATAATAAAATAAAAATGAAATGAAATGAAAAATTTGTCTTTAAAATTAACAACAATAAAATGCGTATTTCTTTCAACTATCAATTATTTCGGAAAATATTATGTTTCAAAACCACCTATTGCTTGTACGATTTTTATATTCAGTCTATTAAGCTTAAGTGTTTGTCTTTTGAGTTTCTACTTCTCAATTATCTGTATTCTATTCTATACTTTACAGCGTGGATAACCTTTGTGATGTAAATTGAGATTGCGTCACGATATTTGGTTTCCGCTTATTGCATTAACATGCGATTCGAATACTTTCTTCGATGAAATTTCCGATGCTGTTATGTAAAGTCTTCCGAATTAAGTTTATAATTTATGGACAGAACAGGTTTATTGTTTATTTTTAAATCGACGGTTGAAAAAGAGATTCATTTTAATGAAATATGTAAACATAAAGATCAGGTACTACCTATATATTCGTTGCCTAGTAAAATATTTTTACTTCGCTTTACGATACGCTCAAAAAATGTTTACATGGGATAAATTGAATTGTTATTACTAAACTATTTTAAACAAAACAAACAACATATCTTAAGCCTATATCAGTGATTAGATGTTACTAGCGCACATACAAACCTAGAATTTTTTTAATAAGCATTGCTATATCAATTGTGTAATACCTTCCCCATTATTATTGTTTTCTCTAATATTTTTCATGTGCTGAAATCGATCAGTTACACTATAATATGTGTATTAAAGTTTTATCATTGTATAGAATTTTATAGAAAAAGTAACTTATAAACTTACAGTGTAAAGATATTCTTAGACAATTTTCTCGTCACAGTTGTAAACAAATATGAATATAGAAACCACAACTAGGCCGATCGGCATCGGCGTAAGTGGTCCGCGAGAAATCGCCTGAGCAAACAGATTTATTTACGTTCATGCAAATACTTCGACTTCGAGAATGTGGGTGAAATTACAACTAGGCGTTTACGTGAATACCAACGTGAAAACGCGAGAATTTCAAGATGGAACAGTGATTGATCGCTATCGAAGATTATCAGCATTCCTCGATCTTGAATTTGATTAAAATTAAGAGTGTTTCATGACCAAATATTGAAACAGTATTTTTTCAATATTGAATAACTTAAAAAAGAGAAAAACTACTCTGAATCAGTGAGCTTTTTATCTATAGTAAGTATAAGATTAAGAAAAGAAATTTCTTATTTTTTTTTGTAATTAACAGACCAAATGGCCAGATGAGCCACGTGATAAGTGGCTATCGTCGACTATGGACATCAGCAACACCAAAGGCATTACTGATGCGTTGTCGGCCAAGAAAGAAGAGTGAAGAAAGAAGGAAAGTACTGGCCTTCAAGCCCCCAGCCGGAACACGACGAATCATTTAGCGGCTGACTCAACCAAGAATGTGGTAGCTAACCAAGCGGACTTCACAAAGAGATAATAATACCAGTAATAATAATATTTATAATATAATCCTTACACGAATTCCTGCCATCAACACAACCAAAACGGTTATTTTTAAAACTTAATGTAAAAATAAATAATAATGGATATAAATGTATGTTTTGTCGGTTATAGAATTTCATAGAATATATCCTCTGAGACACCAGTAAAGCATTCGTGCCACCAGCACTATATAATATGCAATATATTAATATAGTAGGGCTATAAGGAAGAAATAATATTAGGAACGAATGCTAAATAATGAATTATAATACAAGTACTATTAGCAATTAAGGAGTTTGGGAAAATGAATCTGTTTTTAAATATTTTGTAATAATTAACACGTATTTTAGATTGCGTCTCTAGAGACCACTAGTAACACACCTATAAAATTTTAAATTACTCTTGGTACTATAATGTAACAAAATACACGATTTATTTTGCAAAAGTTGATCAACTGTTTTAAAAATTAAAAATAAACTATTATTATTATACTTTTTATTCGACAATAATACCCAAGAGTTTGTTCACAAAAACTTTATGAAAACTGTAATAACTACAAAAAATTTACCTATACATTCGTAATTAAACTCCAAAGAATTTATGTAAATTTGACTCCTATACGTGTATTTTCATGCCGTGTTGGATAAATCGGAAACCAGATGCAAAACGCACCTGTTTACGTGATTGCCTGACAGAAAAAATAATTATGTAAATTTTGTACCAGCTGCAAGGAAAAACTTCATTTGGATAACACAACTGCCTTTTAAGAGCGAAGTAATAATCCAACAAATAAAAAGTAATAAAAAAATTAAAACCCTATTCTAAGTTTATTTTGATTTCGGTTTCTTGTCACATACATTATGTAAGAGATAAATGATTGTTCTTCATTCTGTTTGTGATGTTCCATAGGTAAATGGCGTAAAGAATTACCTATTCAATCTAGAGACACAGTAAAACTTCGGTCGAGGAAACAGCACCTGGTCTCCTTCGTTAGCTATCCCTGGACTCTGTATAATTTAACCAAGACTGAGCCCGTCGTGGTTAATTCTGTACCTACTGAACTATGTTCTCTAAGTGGCTGGAACATCTTTTTAGTATATGTATTTCAGTTCCAATCTTAATGCATTAGTAATACATTTTTTCCACCTTGATTGGTAATGCTTTGTTGATACAGTTCGAATTATCTATATCCTTAGACTTCAGTCGTTGTAGGTTTCTCTATGATTTAGTAGTAAACTTTAAAAATCTAGCTACCAACATGGAGATTTACGATAGAAGTATGTGATTTACTTATTGAAATAATAATAGATAATATATTAATAATTATGTTTTAATGATAATAGTACTTTAATTACTAACTCAAGATTTTATTGCAGCATTAGGAAATATGCTGATGGCGGAAACCTCTGTTAGCCAATAAGCATCAGAGCAGATCGTAGTTAATGCTGTAACATACTCGTACTTCTAACACTTAAAGTAATAAAAGTATTATTATAATATGATAAAACTTTTTTTTTATATTCCTACCTTCTTTTATTTTACAAATACAAAAGCTCTATTTCTTTGCATAAAGTTCTTAATGATTCTTCGTTATTTTTGCTACTAAATTGAGTGAAATAAAGTAACGTGGTTACAAATTATAAGTATAATTTAAAAAAGGAATTTTACAGTATTTTTTTAATTACAAAATCTTACAATTTTCTTTAGTATTATGATTATTGAACCAAGAAATACTCAACAATATCTTGTTATATTTAATTGGTGTAATGAAACAAGCAAAAGTTAAATATTGAGTACCTTTATTTCACGGACTTAAAGTATGTCTAGTCAGCCACTACTTTAAAAAACCTTATAATGTTAATTTAGTACCTGCACATAAAAATGCATTTAAGTTTCCTTAATTAAAATAAGTACATAAAATAACTTTATATATTTTTATTATGATTAATAATGGGAAGTGAAAATAACACGTGAAGTAAACTTTTACAAAGAAAGCTGTAATTAAGTAGTTAATACATACGTTAATCAACAATCCAACCGATGTCCAATCGAGTATGCGATATCCAATTCAAACGTCCGATCCACAAACCGAAACTTTGAACAGCACTGATTGAATTACAACAAAATTAACAACACTATTGTAACAATCTTTCTTCGTATAACTAATATATTGTTTGAAAAGTTTTGTTTATTTTCCAATACCGAAAGATGTAAGAATTGTTTTGATTTATCGCGCGCACGCGTTACCACGACTGCGTCCGAACGATGGTAAGTCGACTTTCGAACTGAGGACTTGAGGAGTGAGTTCGGTTCATTTCAAATCCTCTGTGTAGCGACGGAGCAATGTACATCGTCTGCCTTGCCAGGAATGCCGCGCTACAACCTCAGCAACTCCATAATTTTACTTTACACACTATAAACTGGATTCGTTCTAGAAAGAACTTCTGGATGATCATGTTGAACATTAATTCTTTTTTAACGGCTCTTAGAGTTAATACGTGGTTCAAAATATAACCTACCCACTTTTTATGTAGTTGGAGAAACGTTTGAAATATTTTACGTATTTGGTGATTGTTGTATGTTTTAATATTGTTTTTTTCATTTATATACATTTAAAGCTATATTTAGAATATAATATAAGCAGGACTAAATAGTTCCGGTTCATTTTCCCCCCTTTAATTTTTTTTTTTGTTAGTTAGCTATTGATGAACGTTTAGTGATACTGAGTCGATGAGAGTTGATATTTTAATGTACCCAGAAAAGTGTCTATTCTGAAAAAATTAACGAATATAGGGTAATAAAAAAAATTAATAGAGTAGAAAAAAAATTATACATTACTAGAATCCTATAATTTCCCCAAAGTTTTAAGTATTCGACATACAAAATAAGCATAGAAAGTAAAGTATTTAAAGTGGTATGCTTTAACAGTTATCGGTATTTGAACTCGGCAAAGTTATCCTGTTTCTTTCCTGCTTACTTGGATCTGGAATCTCCTTATAAGTGAGGCGGAGCGACAGGATCTAAAGTGTACGCGGAACATGTATTAGCAATGCGGATTACCGATTATACTACTTAGGTAGGCTATAATAAATATTGCAAATAAATTTATCACATTTAATGTTTGATTTGCTGATCTATACTGTAACATAACAATTTTTCTTTACTATTTTTTCAAAATTTCAATTACAGGACACTCAAATAACTGATTGGTGAATAAACTATTTTAAGTGTAAGAAAGCTTATATTCGACTTACATATAGAAAGTCTTCCAAATTTTTTCTGTGCGTCACTCTAGGACTATAAGTCAAACTTTAAAAAATAAAGATACTTATGGGTTACTAAAATGGTTCCATTCTATTCTCCAATTTTAAATTTTGCCTTGACGTAAACATGCTATACTCGTATAAGGTAAGCAGCACAAAGGGAGGTTAATGAACTTTTCTAAATAACAATTTCAGTTACGAACTTATAGACAAGCGGAGAACTCGACCCACATTATGTTATGTAGAGATAATTTTTGTATTGTTCTGGTTCAATCGATAGTGTCGATATGTTTTTATTTATGTTCTTTTAACTTACAGGTCAAATTCGCATGTTTTTGTAAATAATATTTGTTACTGCAAATTCAGAAAATCAATAGTTTCCCAGTTTGTTATCATTAGGTCTTTCTATTCTATTGTGTTTAATATTCACTTCGTGGATTTGGACATATTCGTCATTTTGTTTTCGATTATGATAACTTAAAAATACTAAGTATCACAAATCAAGAAACGAAGACTAACTAAAAATGCAGCTAATTCAATAATAGGAAGCATACAGTGTTGCAATTACATTTGAAAGAACTGCAAATATTTCTCAAAGAAGTTTGACCTCTACGGCGTGAAGCTCAGATGCTATAATTTATGTAAATCTGCGAAACAGGATTGACCAGGTTCTCGCTGGAGTACATAGACATGATCAGAGATTTCACATAACTCTCATACTCAATAGCCATCGATTCTTTATCTGACTAAAATTATTACTAGGGGCAATGTTTGTGATAAACGACAACTGAATAGCAATAAAATTTATTGTTTACGGTTATGTACCTTATCACTTACAAAATACTGTATTATGATTATAGAAATAATTTAGTTAGATTTGGCTTCTATACTTATGTTCCACTAGAAATACTTAATATTTTTATTTATTTATTTAAATGTCTATTTTATAATTAATTCCAATATTTTTTTTTAATATAACTCCATGTCCCTGACTTCACCTTCAGAAATATTGGACTCCCAAACGGGAGCATGTCGTAATTAGTTTTAAGTAAAATAGATAACATTAAATTTATACTTATACTTACATTAAACTCCTCTTTTATCTCTTAAAGGCTGAATAAAAAAGTTCTTTCCAATTATAAGGAACCTGCAACGAAATAAGTAATCACCAACACCGACGATAATAATAACTAGACTTAGTCATTTTCATATTTTTAGATACATTCGTTGAAGCAGCGTCGCCAGTCAGTAATCATTTCATTAAATTGCATATCGATAATTATTGTTCTTAATAAAAATCATTGCATATCATTTACGATTGCTCTCGTTCAATATATGGAATGTCTATGTCTGAAGGTCGGCCATATGTAGTACACGAATAGTTTCCGCTTATCCGGAAACTATGGCACAGGCCCATTTCGGACGGAAAATATACCATTGCTTTTTATTACCATATTAGCAAAGGAATCTCGACTTTCATCTATCCTATTAGAGATGATTGCGTATTATGTTGATATATTTTGTAACTTCACAGATAATATTTACCGTATTGAGGTTGCTTAAATATCCCTTTCATATCGGTTATTGAATAATGTAAAGAAAAACTTATTTACTGTGTCAATGACTAAGAGTGTCTAAATCCGTAAAGAAATTGTCATAACTTTGTATTCGAAAGTGAAAGTTTTCGCTCGACCAGTGGCCGAAAATTGTGACTATTTCCGTAATATCTACGAAAGTTCACACTGTTAATATCAACGTAAATGACGTTTCTACTAGAAGAGAATATAATTCTAATGTGAAGACCTATCAATCCGAAGTAATGGACCGAATCATTTGACGCAGTCGAGGATTTATGGTATTGATAACAAAATTAATCCTATTAACTTACTTGTTGAAGTAATTTCGATGGACGCAATATATTCAATCCTGGTACCTACTACATTGATCATTTGGTTGTTATTTTAATTAGTCATGATCGGCTATCCCAACTCGCAGCTGTTTGTAATACAACGATACCAGTTCAGGTAGATGTCAACGACCGCTATTACTCGCTCGAGTGGCGGTTCCATAATGTTCACGTTTTGCATAATTGAGATTTACTTGATTAGTGGTTCATTGACAAATTAAACGCTGCATAAATTTGGCATTATACTCAATACGTGGTATAAAGTTAAATATAGTTTAATAATATAGCGCTTATTAATATTTTCAACGCGGTATTAAGAATTAATAGTCAAGTGTTACGTTCTATAATGTATGTATTTTAACAAGAATTAGCTCAACCAACACATGATATTTTTCAACATATAGTCTAATCATCTTTTTATATAGCACGTGTATTGAATCGAATGTATGTTATTTGATGTCCGTACAATTCGCTTTCAGGAGTTCTTTCGTGAAAAGACGGTCTGAGCTACAAAACCAAGTAAGGAATAATTCAGAAACATTTGCGGGAAAACGCAGAATAACCATTAAAACATGAAACTATGTACGCGGTGTAAGTCCTTATATCCATAAGTGCTTCCCACTTGTAATTTCCCTCTGCAATTTAATCTCATAAACTGGTTGCGAGCGCAAGGTAATAAGTAAACAAATACAGTTCAGAGTAATAATAATAATTAAAGAAAATTATTAAAAGTTTGTTTTCTTGATATTGTTCTTAACAGTTAATATAGGTTTTAATTAAAATATAAAAAATCTTACTATCTAACAATTTACTAACCTTTAAGCATCATAATTACGATTAAGTAAATATTTATTGTTGATGAAAACGGTATATATAAAACAAACTCGTGATATTTACACCATTTATAACTCAAAAACGACTGGACCAATTTTTTATGATTTTTGTGTTTTTGGATTTTTCTTCGTCAGGAATAGGATAATAAGTATTAAAATAAGATATTCGTCAAATTTAAAATATAATTAAAAAAGGTTAGGTTAAGTTAATTGGTTAGTTTTTTTTTGTTAGTTATTTATTTAAATAGGCGAAAGGAACTTAGCGAAGAACGAAGCGAAAAGGAACCCAGCGGGGTCTGCTAGTTTTAAATAATATTGAATTGTACTACGGTGAAGCATTATAACCGCGATTTCTGTATCGAATCGTTTGCTTTCTGCTTCGCGTTTCCCCGATCGCAGTTAATGAGTGAAAATTTTATATAATTACTACCCCTATCGTTGGCCAAGCGTGTTCGTATAAGTGCTCATTCACACGTATCGTACAAAGTCGCCACTACAAAGAACGGCCAAGTAGTGGTTATGTGTTAATAGTCTCGCTGGAGTATTTTGTAGTCACGTTGTTGTAACTAAGCAAAGGTTTGTGTGCGATATATTTGCTACCGTTTGCATTGTGGACGTAATATGGTCAACACTCTATGGATTTTAATACAACTCCGATCGCTAACTCTATGGTTGTGGTACGTGTGTATAGATCTTCACGTGTAATTTTCACGGTATTCATTCGTGTTCTGTTATTTAGATTGCTCCTGATAATTCATGAAAGATACCGTTCCGTCTGCGTTATTATTTCTATTAATAGACCGGCACTAAAAGTGATTTAATACATCATTATATAGATTATCTACTATAACATAGTAATTAAATATTTGTACGTTGACCGATATAGTATAATGTAACGGCATAGAACACTGTATTGGGCGTATTGAGAATGTTTGCTAATATTCTATTATTATAATTAACAACAACCAAGGCCTGCAATAACATATAAACAACGAATAAGGACTATCTATTTAAAAAAAATATACGGTATAAGTAAGATATAAGAGAATAGAAGAAGAACAAAATTAATGTAGATGTCAAATAAATCACCACTTAGATTAATCTAAGTCTGACATCCCCCGATATATTTGAGGTTTCGTATTATAGGGTTTATATTTGATTATACTTGTGATACAACATTTTTATGTAACGAGCGAAGAAGGATAAGAAAAGCTACCTAAAGATAACATGCAGGTAAGTGGTGACCGTCATCCAAGGATATGAGCAACACCAAAGACATCCGTTGTCAGTCAAGAAAGAAAGAAGAAAGGACGTGACTCTCAAGCTCCCAGTAGAAACACGCTCAAACTTTTGGCCGTTGACTTAAACATGAGAGGGACAGCTAGCCAAGTGGGTGTCACTTCAAGATATTATTCACTTGGTTCCTATCCATTAGTATCTTTTGCAGCATTATTGTTTGAGTTACATTTATTTATTGCATCTTTGGCACAGAATAAAGTTTACCGGCGTAGTCGATAACGTTCCTTTCTATAAAGTCAACGGAAAAATAAAAGTAGAGCCGATATACAAGGATCGAACAAATAAGGCAACAAGTTTGGCCTAATTTACCAAATCGGCGGACGCATTCGGTTAATCGTATACCACTCGTTTAACGGTGTTTCTTAACCCGTAACTTGACCGATTGGATTATAACCCGCCCACGTCTAATACGTAACATTGTAACGTGATTTATACTACATTTTAAAGTCGAATGAAAGTTCAGTTTTGTTCTTGCCTTTTGTATCTTTATAAGTATATTATTGAGGTAAGTTAAGGTTTGATTAAACTTTATTATAAAAAAATTCAATAGAATTGAGAACCTCGTCTTTTGTGAAGCCGGTTAATTTTTTTTTAATTTTGTTTATCCATTCGATCGTGTAAGTTAAATATTTAAGTACCTAAGATATGTTTCAGAAAATCTATTACGTACATTTACATACATATACATAATAGATTTTTCTTAACGTACAAACATTCGCAGATAACTTAGCTGATATAATTAAGTATGTTTACTGTTAAGATTTTTTCTGCAACAGGTTTTAGTCATTTTGATGTCGTTTGTAACGTTTGTTTAAAAAACATTTCATTAGTATTATTGAATGATTATTTTTACTATGCGTTTGTTTAGTTCGCTCATATGATTTTATTACAATAAGCTGAGGTCCTGCAAGCTGCATCAAAGGAAAATATGCAAACGCATCTACAGTCTACAGATATTTAAGGATTCCTTCACATTTTTAATTAATTTTCCAAAATAATATATATTTATTTATATATTTCGTTCGTTTAAAAGAATTTGAACATCTCCATTGTATGCATTGTATATATTTCGTACATTTCTGTAGTAATGTGGCGTGGCTAGTTTTTAACACACTTTTATTACCTTTGGTTGTATGTATGTAACGAAAACTTTAAACGTGATTTTGTCAACGTGTCGATGTCTTTGGCGTTATACTTCTCTAAGACCTCATCATTCCTTACATTAAACAACAATAAATAATAAATTAACAACTCATATACTTATCTACAATAAATCAACTCATATAAAAAAAGATTTTCTAAAATAACCGTGTCTATTTTGAGCGGATGATAACTATTAGGTACTAACAAAATATAACATTGCAAAAATATTTTACTTGCACGACATTTCCATTTTATTCAAATGAGACTCCATAAAGTCTATTTAAAAAATGACCGAATCGTCGAGTGAAAGCAACGAAGGCTTACAAGCGAATCTAAAAATTCATTCCTATTTGTGTAGCTGTCTGTAGTGAACGATTAAACGAAACGTAGCATCTTTATGATATATCGATGAATAAATTAGTTGATGGGAAAATAGCGCTATCCAATTACGAGTTCCGTTACATCAACGGCCATGGTAAACACCATGCAAATAACTAGGCGATAATGTAACAAATGAGCCGCGAGAGAGCAACGTAATGTTGAGAGATGTAGCGTTTGTATGAATTTAAGTAAATAATTAACTGTAACTAAAATATAATTATTTACTAAGACGTAGTTTGCTTGCTCGTTTCTTGCCTGTCATTAAAATAAAACGTGTAATTTTTAACTGGAATGTGTACTCTGGATCTTTGTATTTTATACCAGTAACCGTTCCAGTTAAAATGTCGCGTAAAATGATGAAAGTTTAACATGAAACGTTTGCACGTCTGATTATCCAGTTGAATCCTGACTTTAGTCATACATGGTAGGAGTGCTGCCTTTCGGCCTATCTGCGTGTACGTCATTTCATACCCATAAACCTTATGGGTATTAGGTAGGTACTAAACTACCCGCATATCACCAGGTAGCGTAACCACTTATGGATATTTATATTAAAAATATTTTTCATTTTAAACGTCGATTAATTTACCAACGTCATTTCAAACTTGATGTGTGTAGTTGTTTTAATTTCTTTAGTAATGATCGCTAATTAGTTCTTTATAACAGTTTTTTCAAGTCTGATTGATTTTCAAATCGCTATCGCTTGTAAATCGAGCACAACTCAGATCTCTCATCGATTTAATTACATGAGCGGACAGCTTTGCATATTGCAGAACATTTACCCTCTTTCTGTGTCGTTAAAGATCAGTGTCAATTTTCGAATGCGCCAAAACGCAAAAATGCTTGATTAAATTTACTTTGATTTTAATATGACGTTTGTATGGTAGTACCATCACTACATAGTATAAAAAAAGTCGCTTTCTCTGTCCCCTATATCCCGATGTATGTTTAAATCTTTAAAACAACGGATTTTGATGCGGTTTTTTTAATAGATAGAGTGATTGAAGAGGAAGGTTTATATGGACACTTAATACATATATTTTTATTAGCTGTGGAACAAAAATGTCATTCTTCAGATTGCAGATTAATATAAAATTAGCCTAAATTATTCCTTATTACATCAGCTATCTACCAATGAAAGTGCCGTTAAAATCAGTCCAGCTGTTTTAAAGATTAAGGCGAACAAACACACAGACAAACAATAATTGTAAAATAATGTTATTTTGGTATATGTACTGCGGAAGTGCGTACACATAAATAAGCATTTAGTAAAAAGCGGTTATTTTAATAAGAGAAACTAAATATTTAGTTGTATAGATTCTCTTCTTTGGAAACACGCATTAGTGATGCCATTTGTATTACTCATCTGCACTTCAGTCGGCTATATACATTACAAACTTCACATTATTCTGCACCATTGACGAGATGAGTAGATGGCACTATTCCACGTATAAAGCTCATGTTCTTATTAAAGATATGGTTCAGCGATAACCTTCGAACTAGAATTCATGAAAGCGCTCATGAAATTTTGCTACTACCGGTCACATATCCGATTTAGCTCCGGTCGCCTGCCGTACTTAATACGGTCTATTACTTACAATTGACATAAGACATCATGGAGTACGCGCTTTATCAACCATACTAAGGGTTAATCCTGCCTATTCATATGCGTAGAGGGTTCACTATAAAGATTAAAGATTTCCCCGTCTATATAATATTGTTTTTATAACCTTCATAATAAAATGACAGTAAAATCAAATTGTTTTTGGATTAAAAATCATGTTTGTTAGGTTAATTTGTCCAAAATGATTTGTGTGAATTATATGCGTTTTAATTTGGTAATGACTTATGTTCCTACTCCATGTGGTAGCATGATACTTTCGAATACTTTGTTTCGTCAAACAAAGTCAAAGTAAATAATGAAGCGTAGGTACGCATAACTAATTTGGTACTGCTCGAATGAGGACGACTTGCGTCACGTTTTTGTAGTACTCATCTGCATTATGAAAATTAATAGTAGAAAATAAAGCGTAAAAAGTTACACGAAATGTTAATATCGTTGATTTGATTCGAATGCTCGCGGTAGTGTTATGAAAATATTTGTATATGAAATATAATGGTACTGAATGTTACACAATTTTGTTTCTAATTATATGAATAACATTCAATCGGCATATCGGCATTGTAACCCATTATATATACATGAATAAACCAAAAAAAAATACAGTCTGTCTCATTATTAATTTGTCTTTAAGTTCTAGTAGTTTATGAAGATGATCAGATGTATAAAGGTACTTAAGAACTGCCGAATTCTGAAACTAAGAAAGATAGACTTAGGTGTTTGTTTAAGAAAACTAAATCTATTGAAAATGCGCATTTTAACTATCAATAAGCCCTACACCATTTCACGTATTCACTTATGCGGAATTGTAACAACAAATTGTAATAACTAATTATGTACAAATATTTACAGTTTTCTGTCAAAATTCAGGTAAGTTGCCATTTTAAAAACTTACTTTACAAACGGAAATGTGACAATAAAATTTACTTGTTGGATTAATTGAAATATTTTGTATTGTTGTTTCATGCTTAATAGTTTCGAAGTGGCTAATTGACAATTTTCTAATATTTTTTCTTTAATATTTAATGGAAAAATAAAAAACGTCTTTGTTTGTGACGACACACAAAGACATATTTAACATTCCTTAGCAATCGCATTTAGTATGTACCAATTATTTCTTTATCTATCGATTAGATTGATATAAAATTGTATATCGACGGACAAATGCGCAAACCGCAACGAGTAAACTAAAGGGGAATGTTTTATATTCAGATATGCTTCTAAAAATCCAGTTTCACCGCATTTCCTTTATTCGTTTAGAGTAAATGTATAGACTCCGATTGCTTTAAAGTCTTCAAATTACTCAAAAGATATCGCACACAGGACCTTATACGACATATCGTTTATTGGCAAGTTGCACCACACAAGCCGTAGCAATAAGTTTCGAACTCGTGCGTGACCAGTATTCCTATTTTACGACTACCACACTTTAGCATGCATGTCGCGTACCCATTACTTTTAGTTTATTCTTCGTAATTCAAGCTTCATTATCTGGTTCTTTTAAATCACGTTAACGTTACGCAATTATGTCTTGTGTAAGTTGTGAGTTACACAGTTAAATAAAAGTTACTTATATTATTTTTTAAATTTAATCGATTTAATATCGTAGCTGTGAAAGATGGCAGATTAAATGGCTCCTTAATAAAAGAATAACCGCAAAAATACCATAATTAACAAATGTTTATTTCGTATAAAAAATCAAGTCATAAAAATGTTTCTATAATATAATATTAATATTTGAAAAAAAGTTTGTAGGTATTTTAAATTAATCGTAAATATACAAACTAATCCAATTTCCGTGGGAATTTTTTTATTAACCGTTTCATAAAAATAAGTTTTTATGTAGCATTGAAATGATCGTCGACAAAAAACCGTATTCATTCATAGATATGAGTTTGTATACAGAATGAATGGTTCAACGAATTAGAACGAAAACAAAGCTGCAAGAGATACGTTTATTTAGTTATGGAACTATATTTTAAACCAATTTCGGATGTTAGTTCTTTTGCGTTTGTGCCAAAATGCCGCAATAAAACTGTTCTGTAAAGAAAAATAGTGTGGCATACAAGGCTTTGCGAAAACTCGGAAAGCTCACGGAAAATTTAGTATTTTGTTTCTGAAATAGGATTTTTATAGACATATTTAAATACTTTGAATGTTATTTTGTCCAGAACTATTTTATAACATGTTAATAATTGTTGAGATAACATGTTAATAATTGTTGAGATAGTCATCTAATGATCTAAATATTATTTTATTCTCCTGCGGATTCAAATATTAGTTTTCTGAAAAGGAAAAAGTGGAATTTGGTACGCACAAATTTTGATAAGGAACTCAATTATAGACGTATGCAATAAATTGAAATAATCTTTGGCAATTAACAAACGAAAAAACGACTTTAATTAAATATGTTGTATTAAATTATCCGATTCCGCAGTCATATGTATCAAGTAAATGCACATTATGAGAGATAACTCAAAAACTACTCATCAGACGTCGATCAAACTTATATGGAACCACGTAACAAGGCTTTCGAATATCAAGAACCTTCCCTTTTTTTAGGTCAGTTAAAAAATCAACATTGTATCCATTAGGTAGTAAACTAGACAACTAAAGATGACTAATCTGTGAATAAATTGATGTATCAATTAAAGACGTAATATAAAATGCAATGTTTTAAATAAATACAAAATGTTAATGCGAAACTGACCACCCTAAACGAACAAAGTTGTCGTTAATTGACATGTTGCGTCACGCCGTCATGACAGTGGCCTGCTTTCAGTTGTACTTTAAATGTTTCAGCGTGAGAGTCGAGTTACATTATAGTATTTAGAGGGCATTTAGCGCAGAGCCAAGCGACACAGTTCTTGGCTCTTTGGGAGTCATCTATAAGTTACGTCACACGAATTTCATCATTTTACCACCTTTCCCCGTCCTTATCTGAGCCACATTTATGACACCCCACGCCTCTGCCTAGTGGTGACATCATATATATGTATGTATTTCAATTTTAAATCTGGAAATAATTATGAATTAAAAGCGCAGATGTGAAATGTGTTTTATTTCAATTTAAATTATATTAACAAAAAATTAAGATCAAGCAAATTAATAATTCAAAGTTCGTGTTTTAGATTTAGACCGTAATGAAATGGTTGTTATTGTAAATAAACGTTGTCAAGCCGTGTCAGAGGCCTTCGTGTGGCTTAAAATCTTCCGACACTTGTGTGCCCTCTCCACAAAACCGCACTGGAGCAACTATGCTCAAAACCTTAGTCATGAGAATGTATAAGACCATGCCAGTCAACATATCTGCCTAAACATCTGCGTCAATTATCTATACAATACTTTATCTATCTACTTAACAAAACGATAACATGACTCAGAGAATACTCAGCTTGAACCAGTTGTCAAGAACATAAAACTTGATACAAATACAGATCTTATATCAGTGGAGGAGCACAAAGGGTAAGCTAATCCCTTACCAAAACCAGGGTAAGCAATAACGTAGTAACTGGTAAGTCTCACAAAATAGTAAGCCAAGATTTTGGGTGTGTGGTCTCAGTTGTATAGGTGCAGTTGTCCAGAACTCAAGTGGTCCTAGTGCGGGAGTGTCCTTATATTAATTAACTAGAGTAGCTACTTGTTTGAAGTCCCGCCTGGTAAGGGATTATGTAAATCGATGGTAAATTGCGATTTAGTAGACATGTGTTTGACTTGTAAACACCTACATTATAACCGGACGGGTTATTTATTTCCGATAAAATCTAATTTCATATACAAAATTTGCTACATTTAGATAAGCAAACTATCGACTTAGTTCTTTTTTAAATGGCTCTATTCTTGGCCCTTTTCTCTTTTTAGTTTACATTAACGATTTGCCGTTTTATACCAACAAGTACGCGGATAT
>DWJN01000021.1:0-43705 GCA_018248895.1 Carystus phorcus
ATCAAACTATTTGTAATAAGTCTGTTATGACTCCGTGTCGTGAATGCCATGGACAACACGTAAAGACAAGAACGCACCCAGACCGACAACAGCACTTAATCATATAAATTTGCTGTCTGTGCTAAAAATGTAATGCTAAACTACTTAAAATTTATTGTTACACATTTAGATGTTAATTAATTGATGTTAAAACGATTTTAACAATTGAAAACAAAAATGTTGCTACAATCTTCTATTCTCGGCATTTTAATCTTGAAATATATTTTTTTACAATATTGACACTAGATGCTTTTACTAAGATTTCGGCAAGATTGTGCTGATGGCGCTTTCATATTCGACACAGTCAAGGCAGTAAAGCGTGTATAAAATATTCAACAATGGAATCCACTGATAACTAAACTACAGTTTCAACGTAAGATGTTATCAAAAGCTGCCAATGGAGACACGCCCCTAAAACAACACCATTGACCCACTTTGGAAACGTTTTCCGATGGGATACAGCGTCGGCGTCAAATCGTGCCGTTCCGTGTTAAATCGTCGCTTACGGCCCATCAATGGGACCGGTATTTTTGGTAGGACAGAAGATGGAATTGTGATCGAGACAAACGGTAGTTACCATTTAATATGAATGGCCGTATTGATGCGGCCTAGAGTTTTAACCTCAATCCTATGCCGGCAGAGGATGGTGTTGTCAGGTGTGACAAAAGAAGACCCCTCCTAGTAGTAGTGATAGGAAGCAAAGATATAGTATATAATCAATATTATTACTGTTATTGATAGGTACTACTAATGGAATGCATACTGCATGGTTACCAGTCAGCCTATTTCTTGGTCAACCGCCAAACTCCTCGACCTATTCCACCACAATGTTTCAGAGTCAGTACTTTTTTCTATCTTTTATCTTTGCCGGAAACATTGCTCATATGCTTAGTATCACTAATACTTATGAGCGATAATACCTATAAGCGATATTGACAAGTTCCTATCAGGTATCTCTTCTTTTCATTTACTATCTTTGCTATATGTTTGTTAATCCGTTGGTTAAAAAGTGTCAGTCCCAAAGCTCAAAAATAATGATATCTAAATAAGCATTTTCTGATACACAAATGTTCTTTAAATGAATATTATATGATGCATTAGCTTCGCAAGTCTAGCTCTGGAGCAGCTGCGAGCAATTTTTAGTGCTTTACGGAAGTCGCCGGCCATTATGAAACTTAAGATTAACAGAGCCATTACAATTTATGAATAAATAAACGCGTGCATTATAAATACGCTGACGTCACTTGAGTTATGGGGTAATTTTAAAACGCATTAAGAAATTGCGCCTGCCAGTTACTGTCTTACCTTCTAAGTAACGACGTAAATTGCTCTTTTATATGAATATTTTATACTTTAAAATTCAATTCAAATACATTTCTTAAGTTATTTTGGTAGTTCGCTTTCAAATTATGATGTCTCCAGACTTTAGGACTTCGCTGAAGGGTGATATCAACCAAGAACATTCAGACTACCTGATATCACCGCTTCCAGTGAATATTACCGGTTAAAAGGACCGCTCAGTATTAATAAAAAAAATACTGTTGACTTTAAAAGAATACATGAATAAATGGAGCTCCTAACCTTTTTAGAATACTGAATTGAAGAGTCTCATACTACCACACCTTTAAAGCTAATCAATTACGTTTACGGATACTTAGGTTAAGACTAAGAGTAAAGTGAGCATAATATATGTGGCTCTTATATCATAATAATGATCAACGCTTGGTATTGGTATATCGGTATTAAAATTTTAGAGTAATTTTAATGTTAACTAACTAAATCTCCTTCTGTATCGTCTTCATAAAAATACCACACTATTATATTTGCTCTGAATGCAATAATTTTCGGCGAGACAGGAAAAGTCGGGAATAGTTCCGCAGAAGACTGAGCGGTAGAAAAACGTTAGCGTAAACGAATTTACGACAAACCGCGCCGTTGGAAAACCCAATTCGACGTACTTAAATTTATGATTTTTACGGGTTTTCGTTTTATCGCAATTCTTCCCGATCCTCTCGATCCGGTCCCCGGGCTTACACGGGCAATTCTTCAATATGATTTTCTCGACTTTGTAACGGCCCGAAGGTTCCCTAAGTGTCGCCCATTAAAGCGGCCTGGTGCTAATTTTGAATAAGGATAAGAGGGCTATATTAGGAAAAGATTTCGAATGGGATAATTCATCACATTTATTGAGTTTTGGGTCGACATGCCCAGGAGACGCATAAAGAGTTGTACATAACCTTTCATTTTTATTCCTAAGTCATCCCAGAAATTTTGCAGATTTTGGCAATATCCTTGATTTTAAGATATTGATGCATTTTACTTTACCACAACAGAATTACAGGTAGGGAATAAAAATGTTGATGTTAATGTTAATTAATTGTTAATGAAGGTTTCTCTTTTCCGTCATTTTCCCGATCATTCGTACAAACATCATTGCTATGAGATAAAAACTTTTTTATTTCAAAGAAGAAATTAATGTGAATCGACTTAATTTTCGAATACTTGTATAAAAATATATAAAAAAATTGTACCTCCATTTGGAGAGAGAAGAAAGCGTCTGTAGAGAGCGCTATCTGATCGTAAACTGGTTATGACTGGATAATCTATGGTATCGTGAAAGCGTACCAGCACCCTCATCCCTCCTTAGTTATTGCAGCATGTCACGTAGCGAGGGATGCACTCGAGCTTATTTCTCTAGCGCACCCTCCTAGCGGATTATCTTTATTTTATTAACAAGACATGATCTTAAAAGTATATCTTTGTCCCTGGATTCTATCTTCAGTTTACGGATTTCCAAATATTCTGAAATGTGCGTAACTTTAAATCACTTTGTAATTTTACATTTTCTTGCTTTGAAAGTATAAAAATATTTAAGTTGTCCCAACTCGTCGGAATAATTATAATAATTAAAGTCACATAATTATAAACTTCGATTGACGCTGGCCGGGCTTTTATAAATTTGGGGCGTGGAAAACACAAAATTTGGTACAAAAGTTTGTTCTTTATAATATCATAAAACTGCTACTAATGGAGGTAGTGAAATACTCTCTACTTCTGCCTTAAGCCCATTGTGCGAGGAGGTTTTAGTGGGTAAAAATCCCACATATCCCGCCGGGTATCTTCGGAAGAGTTCCCCCTTTAGAAAAAAAAAACAAAAATTACTTTCCCTCGAATTTAGATTTATTTATTTCAAGATGTAATTAAACATCGTCTGCCAATAATGGAACCATCTAATACAAGTATCGCAACAAATTCAGCAACCTAAATGTTTGACTCAGTACGTTTTTAATATATTACGACTCCATCTTCCTTTCGCAAAATCTCTCGGACACGATATAAACGTGAAGAAATTTTGTTTGCTCCATAAATATTTGTCTCGCGCAGAAACCTCACGAGACCCGAGGGAGCAGGTCCTTACGCTTCAGCCGAAATGCGGCGTCTTTACTGAAGCATTTCAACTATAATTTGTTACATCGTAAAATATTATTTAATATTTATAAACGCTAAGAACTGGGACCATTATCCCATCATAAAGACGCATCTTTCAGGATAATATGCAGTCACCAATTCAGCTGTTAGCTAAGCGCTATGTTAGCAAAGTATTAAGAACGCATTCCATCTCAATATTTAGGTATTGGCTCATTTATAAGCGACTTTATGTACGTATATACTTACGTATTGCGTTATATCCGAGTAGCACATCGCTGATTTTGCATTTAACGTAATCGACGCCATATTATAAATTCTAATACTGTTTCCCTGTTTGTATAAAAAATAACAGTTAAATCAAAATATACGCTTGTCATCACGATGTTTCTTTCGAGGGAGCAAATACGTTTCTAATATACTGAGACTGAAATATTCCTCGATCCATCAAAATCCTCGGATTTGGAATTAGATATAATAAAATTAAAAAATAAATCATTTGAAACAATATTCAAAAATACATAATTCTATATCCAGCAACTATCATGTTAAAATGTTCATTTTAGTTTTTATTGCATACTAGCTGCTGGTTTCCGAGACTTCGTTCGCGGAAATATTCGAACTTAACTCATTATATTTAAACTTAACTCATCATGGATTGTGCATATTTTACCATGTTCATAGATCACGATATTTATTTTGTATAGCGATAATTCGATCCAGTCGCATGGTGGTTACGTTGGAGACATATCGTTAATACTTAAATACATTGTCCTATAGTAAGAAACAGGTAAATATTTAATTTCCATCTTTCTACTTCTAGCAACTTAAACGACACATTTCACAGCTTGTGGGTATGATTTTATAAAAGTTTTGTACATCATATAAAGAACACCTATACAAATCTTTATGCTTCTAGGTCCACTGGTTCAGCCTGATGGTCTTCCAGTAGGTCGTTTTAATTAGTAATGTTTAGTTAAAATATAAAAGTGTAACCGCGTATTGTAAAATGTCAATTAAAAGGGGGGAAGTCACCATGCTTGCTGAACTTGGGTTTTGTCGACGTACGGCATTCATTAGTATCACAAACCTCAGTCCACAGAGACCCCCCACCCTTAAGTCTACATTTAAATACCAAACAAAGCTTTGTTTAAAGCTAGAGCTCCAAATGGGGTTTAGAAACCCCTCCAGTTTGCTTATTACCGCTCTGTGACAGCATTATTCAGTGAAATATTAGACTATTTATCAAAATTAAAACAAACTCCGAACTAAATGTGTGGAGTTTCCTGTTTGGGGAATTATCGCGATTTGTGTATTTTGATAAACCGATTGTTGCCGCGCAACAATATATTACGTTACTTGTTTATGATAATAACGATGTGTCTTCTATTTGGATACATGCGCAAATAAAACAGCATGTAGTGCGTTTATTTTATTAATGTCCCAACAATCTTCGTAGTTTCGAATAAGAAACTGGATGACTGCCAAAACTTGAAGAAAAATTAACAAAGTGGACTGCGCCCAAGTTGATTAATTTGGGGAAAAGTTATTTTTTCGGGAACCCCCGTCACAGTCTCGAGTGTTGATCCTATGATGCTATGATGTAATCATTAGTCCGAGGGTAGTTTGCGTGACCCAAAAACCGTGGCAAGGTCTCGCGCGGTGATAACTAACATTGATTACTTTTGGCAGAACATCCGCCAATATTTGAGAAGACGTGAAATTTACGCCACGACGCTGCTTCGATGCGTAATGTTCAGGTCCAAAGACTTAGAAAAGCAATATTCTCAGTTCGTACTCTCAATAATGACTTGATGATGGGCATGTAACGAGACTGATACAGAAGGCAAAATGACATTTTCATCTTAACGAGATACGGGCGCGTGGACCCCACACTCAGCAATCACTTAAGGGTCTCGGCCCCTAGAAAGGGCCTGACATATTTTTACATAAAGATGTGCAAGTACTTAAAGAAATGTATTATGGATATTGAATAATCTCTAAGCGTTTCCTGGAGTAAATATTGTTAGAGCTTGTGTATAATGTGAATATAATATCTTTATCATTACTTTTGTTTACACTATTCACGACAATATAATTTTCAGAAGTGGTAGCGCATGATTTCCTTAGGGGGATAATACAACTCGACAGCCTTGCTCCTAAAAACCCTGTCGTTGTTATCTTATCCACTATTTAGCATGCATCAGGTTTGGTTGGCGTCTTGGAATTAGGCTCTGATACTCTAAACGCATCATTTTGACCAAAGGGACGTCTTTAAAAACGCTTGTTATTTCCAGAAATGCAAAAATTGTAATATCTACATTATTCGATACTATTCCACGGCCACTCGCAAATTACACTGTTAAACTACAAGTTATCCCATTGTAAAAACGCTCAAGCTTAAAAGCCTTTACAAAGTTAGGAATTATCGACGGCGAGATGAGTAACAGGCTTCAGGAAGCTCGATAAATACAATTAAAACTTGCCATATTTCGAGAACTTGCAGATTAAGATAAGCTTAAAGAGCTTAAGATTTTCCCGGCGCCTGTGTTGCCACGATTAGTGTTCTGCGTTGTTTTAAATTTTTAAATACTCTAGTAAACTTTCTTGTTACTTGTTCATTGCTTTAATAAAGTCAAATATTTTTACTTACTATTATATTATTGTACCTAGTCGTTTAGTATAACGGGATGGATAATTTATTTAAGTTAATCTTAATTTAGTTTTTGTTTTAGGTAATTTAAGATATAATGAATATTAAACTTTATCGTCCTATACAGAAAAGAAAAATGAAAATACGATCTTACAAAGAAAGAAATCTGTCTATAGGTCTGTCTATCATTCTAGACTATCTATTTATATTAGGTTCAATTATGTTTGTGATGCCTCATTCCATGCGACCTGTAATACTGCTAATCCCAGTATAGATGTGTGAGACTGTGAGCATATAAATGTATAAAGCAAATTATTCGGTATTACCATGCGGTTAGCATCTGAAGTCGCGCGAAATATTAAGACGAACATTAAGTTTCATTCTATGAATTAAAAGTGACTTAACTGCTATTAAACCTTACAATTCGCACGACACTTTGTACCAAATACAAATCTGACACCGCACTTTGTACTTCCACAATGGACGATGTGCGTAGACGCACAAACTTTGAACGATCAACATACATCCTTTGTCGAGGCAAAAGCCATTGTAACTCATACAGAAACTTCGCGTAGACCGGAGCTTAGTACAAAACATAAGGGTTACGCGTTTTTTGATCTTTTGTTGTTGCAAACGCGGAAATTGTAATGGACAAGGAAGTTACCTAGTTATGTAGATAATGCTAATAAAACAATACTATAGGTTACATACATTGTATCACATCGCTTTTGAGCAATAAGGAGCTTGGGATTAAAGCGATCATGTTAAGATAAAAGAAGAAAATTAAAAAAATGGCTCATAACAAAGTATGGATCCATTAAAACGTCAAGATAGCGAAATTCATATCGTGGTATGTAAAAAAATCCAAAACCTAGAAAAGAGAGTATCATGTAGTGGCTTGATGTAATTACTTGGCTGGGTGTGGTATGTTCAGAAACGTTTTTTTACATACCTACCACTGCACGAATTTCGTAATTTTGACGTTTGAATGAAGCAACACGGCGTTATGTGCTGTTTTTCGCACAGTGTTTTTAATTTTCTTTTCTGTAAATAATTTCTTGTGTTTAAAATTATCTATTCACAGAATAGTAGAAATATTTTACTCATTAAACACTTTAAACAGTATTTTTAGAATTGAAGATTATTAAAAAACAACAGCATAACATTTCTCATGAATAATACATAGTGCTTTTAAACTTTCCAATAATTAGTATAGATCCAAATTGACTATTAGTGAAAATAAAAATTAATAATCGAATAACAAACTGTTAATTAGTAATTACGATAATGACGTTTCGGCTAGATCGTTCGCAAACCTCGTCAGTCGTCAATTTGGCATTAATTATGAATTAATTGTTTGCCGAATAATCGTGAATGTGAAGTTGAATAAGTAGATTAATCAGTGTATCATTCAATCCAATTGATCGTTTATTCAAAGAGCTCGACTGTAGTTATAGTCGCGTATATATTTGTAACTATTCTGAAAACCTTTGCGGATGCGTGTATAAAACCCTATTTACGCGCGTTCCTAAATATGTGGGAATTACATAAAAACGCTGTTTCCCATGGCGCAATTCGCAACGAATAGGCCCGCTAAGGGCAATATCACCCGCGCCTTATCTGAGCGCCCGCCGGTGCCGTGACGCGAGGTTATTTACGCCCGCGCTGCCCTAATCCCCTATTTATTCCCGGGGATGTATTTCAAAATTAGGGATCACATCCAAGGAGGGAATCTCCGGGTTAATTTGCGGGATCGCGTCTCGCAGGCTCATAGTAAACGCGAACACCTAAAATACTCATAAGAACAATGTTGATATCTCACGTGATATTGTGATTAGGCCGTGCTGTTCTCCCTTTGTTTTTACGGAAATAATAGCTTATTCGGGACCCCGATTCGTCAGGCTATACCATTGTTTGATACGGACGGTTATGGAAAAATCTTATTTTATTTCGCCATTTGTGTAGTCGTAATCGCCATGTTTGCTTAATTTCGCAGTCTGTTCGTTTGTTGATAGAACGACACCGCCGGATATTAAACAACAGCAATCATATTTTTTCAAATATCAGTTGTGATAATAATAACGTTCTTGGATTAGATGGCTCTTTGCAATTAAATGCTTATGCCCGTAAAACCAGATTCCTGTTGTTACGAACTACTTTAATAGATGTTAAAAAAATACATTACTATAAAATCGTGTCTCCTTGTAATTTTTAAAACATGTTTTTGAAACCTGATCGACGTTATATTCTAGAAAACTAGCCATATGAAACACTATATATTTTAATACAATTAAAAACAACGTTAATTCATAGTCGTAATTATAGGTCCTTTTATTATTTAGATAGCAACAATGATAACATAATTAATATTAGTTTAAACTGACATTGACATTTATCAAGGTTCACATATTTGTTAATTGAAAGCCAGAACGAAAAATCTTAGAAATTGAAAAAACAACTTCGAATAAAAAATATCATCCTTTTATTACTCTTCCACCAGACATAATACTGAACGGCTACAGACCAAATTTTAATGTGTCCTTAATTTTACATGGAACATCGTATAAAGCGCTAAGTACCAAAACAAAAACGTCGAGATTGCGACGACAAAAAATATTAATGAACAAGCAAGTTCGCACAAAGGGAACTTGTACCTGAGCTAAAAGCGTTCCTCCGCTGTGATACTACTCCACAACTAATGTGTAACATATTTTATAAGTATTAAGGCGCACTCAAGCGCTACACTTACAACAGCTTTCAGTATCTAAGTGCAGTAATAGTCCACAAGTAGATACGGATTCGGTACAGGGCACGAATTTTAATAATTTCATCACTATATTGACAGAAATACATGATGCAGATGCAGTAAACTAGCTTATATCTTAATCCATTTTTTTCCTTTGTTTTGTGTTCCTTCAATGGGTTAATCATTAATAACAGGGTTCTTCAAAGGTCAGTACGCGAACCCCCTAGGTATTTGTAACCTTTTATTGAAATAAAAACCTTGTTTTCTTCAAGACACGATTTTAGTATCTTCTTTTTAGAAATTTAATTAGTCAAGGTATCCGCTGTCTTATGGAAACTTTAACAGGGGTTCGTGAAACCAATACTTTAACAATGCTCTGGGTGGACGAATAAAAATCGACGAAACTTAAGATCGAGGTGTTCCTTTGTCACAATGTCTATTATCTCAACCGGGCTTTAATAGGCTTCGGTTGGTCCATTTAAAGTCAGTTATTGAGTAACGTAACACACATCATTTAACACCAGCTGGATTATAAACCACGAGAACATGGTACTGTTACTTGAAATAATATAAATTCGACAATATTTTGTTAGTAAAAATTGTCTGCACGCCTATTATGTATGTCTTAACAGTCGTTGCGCCGTCTGTATTACAAGGTGAATCCGAAGAAATCCGAATAGACGTCATCCCAAGCAAGGAGTTTCCGGGGGAGTTTTCATCCGTATTAGCCCGACGGATACTCGAATAACCGTAAAAAAGGTTTATAGTTTTATACTCATCCTTTAGTAAATGGGGATCTTTCGGAGACTCACCTGCCTCCCAATTCAATTACGGAATTCGTGCACTATTAGAAGCATCGAGAACACATCTGTTTTGACGTTGTCTTCAATAAATATCGTGTCGTACAAGCAGTTTATTTAACTTTACGATTCTTATGAATTATTACGAGTGGTTTGGGGATTTACTTCAACAAAAAGGTAAGCCATTCAGGCTTAATAAACAAATAATAATCTCAGTACATAATGAACTTACTAGTAATATTCTTAATTTATTCACACGCGGCACTCTACAACCAAGAAGTGAGGCTTGTTTGTGTCACCTCTTATAACCACTTGGTTACTGACAGGTGACTAGGGTTAATATTCTTAGATCAGCCACACATGACCAGTGTAGGATAGAGTTAGTATTGAGAATACGTTTAATACAGTGATACACATAATGCCTTATTAAAGCTTATGTTGTTCTAGTGATCATCCGTTTAAAATAAGGTTGAATTTAGAATACTTAATTTATTTCATCATTACAAACTTAAATTTTATTCTATTTTATTTCTAGAAAAGAAAATCGTTTCAAAGTAAGAAAACATTATACAGTCGTAGGAACAATACTTAGTATTGACAAATTAACAATCTATTCTTCCGCCGGGAATTGTACGTCTAACTTTAATCATAAATGCACTAACTAATACATCAATCTACACTCGGAGTCTTCGTTACCAATGCAACTATTCCGAGAAACTTGCCAATACAAACTGTTTCAGCTAAACCTGACTCTAACAAGTTATGGAACTTCCAAGACTTAGACGATTGTATAGACCAACCAATCCACAGATTTGCAATGCAAATGAAGGTGTGTTTGTAAAGTTACTGATTTATCAGTAGTGA
This sequence comes from Carystus phorcus, assembly GCA_018248895.1. Lineage (NCBI taxonomy): Eukaryota > Metazoa > Arthropoda > Insecta > Lepidoptera > Hesperiidae > Carystus > Carystus phorcus. The sequence continues at coordinate 10,529 of DWJN01000021.1, forward strand.
CAGACATCTTTTGTTATTATAATAAAGAATAGAATAGTAAACATGTCCAACGAATGGTTCAACGCTAAAATTTTATGCATATTAATATATGAAAGTTGATGAAACGAGAGAAGTATGTCAGAGTCGTAGCAAATGGAAGGAAGTGGTCTCTGCCTACCCCAAAGGGAAAAAGGCGTGATTGTATGTATGTATGTATTAATATACTCTGCACAGATTATTATGTAATCTTTGCCAAGGATTTCATGACATGAGTTTAATTTTAGAAAGTGTCACGCCACAGATATTGTTTTCCTTAGCCTTCCTTCTAGGGTTCACTATTATACTTATGATCTAGACTTTAAGACTAATAATAAATAATTTTAAAAGAACTTTAAACGAGTTACTGCTTTGGCTTAAAAATATGTCAACTACAATTTTGTAATATAATAATCCAAAATGGTTTTATTCAACATAATAAATTGATTGTCAAAAAAGTATATAGGAAACCTAACTGAAATGTTAAAAGAAATATTTCTATACGTCGTTATGTCAAGACGTATTTAATGATCTCTAACTTGTTAACTTTAGTAAACATTGTATTACGATTCTAGAGTTATTTCCTATGGTTATTTCTACGGTAAACTTATCTACGAAGTACGACAAGTTAGGTGACGCCTGATTATTCTTATATCAGCGATCCTAAATACGTGTAGAAATTAATGAGGATTTTGATAGATTGCTACACAATAACGAAGCTAATATCATCGTGTTAAAAACTAAAATAAAATAAATTAAACGAAATTAGAAAGTGAAATATCTGATATCCAATTTAAATATAGCCTAATGGAAAACCTGAAGATATTTGTAGACAAAGACTTGATAACTGTCTTCAGACAAAAACAATAACTAGTTTATTTTATTCTAGAATTTTTTTATAAGCGTATACTATATTTAAAGAATTTTCTTTAAATTGCAGGTATACTCATAAAGGTATACCAATATTTTTTAAGCAAACTAGCTTTGAAAACTATAATGCAGAACCAAAGAAAAAAAGTATAAACTACAAAAATAAAAGCCACATAACCACGATGTTCCTTGTCAAATGTTTTTATCGAAGATCTGATGCATCGTCACTACGGCTTGCTTCCCTCTGTACTTCATTTTCTCAATAAACATAAAGTTAAGCCGATGTAATAAATCGTCGATCCCCAATCCCCGTTTGATCTCCAATTTTATTACCGCCACCGATTTTATTAGCATAATGATACCCTGCGCATCACAGAAAATTTGTCCTCGAAACACCCAGAAGATCCGAACTCACGATTAATCTACAGATAGATAATCTTGGTAAGTTACTCTGTCATATGCAACTTGCAATTCAGTGGGGTTTGTTTACAAGTTCTATGCCTTCTTTAATAAATTCTGTTTCAGGCACAATAAATATTTCTTGATGATATTTTTTCACTTTAATATTTAATATTAGTTCGCTATTTGAATAGATAACATGTTCTTATCAATTATTCCCTACTTTCCTTCTTTGACGTTAATTTAAAATATTTTTGTATTATTAGCTGCAAAACATGTTGATCGGCCACATACCGTACCCAGATCATAATTATATTTCATAATAAATAAGTAACATATGGTACATGAGCGTCACTGCTATTCCTCTGCTTTAATACTAAATTCTATTAATTTGTGGTTTCTCAGGCTAACGGGTAAAGTATACCGAACTAGCATATCATAAAAGCTACAGCAGAGTTCCCTCTCTCCAAAAGCAAAATAAGGTCATTAGGAGAAAGATGTCCCAGTGCATGTAGTTCGAAAAAATTGTGCCGTAACGAGCACGGCGCAATTAGTGTTTATGAAAAACATGAGTTTTGCGCTGGTTTTAAATCCCAGTTGGTGAGTAAGGCACTTGCCTCGCCGCCATGGATCCGACAGCAGGCGATGAGCACCCAGATATAGGCCGTTCCACTCGTGAATACTCTTAAGGGAATTAAAATATATTAAAGTAAAATGAAATGGTTTTGGACATACCCGTGCAAATTATGGAGTAGGTTGTCAATCCGTATATAATGTGATATAAAGTTTACTCGCGTAGCTTGTGTAAAATGTCAAATCGATAACTGACAAGGATTGTTTTCAATAAGCAGCTAGAGACATATACGTATAGATCACACGTGAATTGACAAAACCCTTCTTAACTAGAAATACATTTAATTAAAGTCCTGTGTATACACACTGATATTTATGCGTATTTCGGATGATAAAATCGTTGTAAATAGCAAATTATTCATTTAAAACACTGCTGGTAATAAGACTTTACCCTTAAATCGAAAGCAACAGTTAAAGCTGGCCGTTTACTGGTCGTACCGCGCCTCAAAAGGAATATTTACCGAGACCATAAATTAGAGCTTATACGAGAATTTCATTTGTGTCTTGCAAAACACGGCCATACGCTCCTTCATTTCTTTATTAAATTCGCGAAAGGCAGAGGTAAAAATAACATAGGGAAGACAGCATTCCGTTTTCAAATTTAAAGAATTTTTCAATATTTTTATAAAAATAAATCCGTAGTTGTTTAACTACAGTTAGTTAGAAAGAGTGTTAAAACTGACAATAGTTGAAATCTGATTAAAGGCAGCAACCAGGATTATAAAAATATATAGCTATTATGTTATCTTAATTAATACAGAAATTTGTCATGTTTCTGTCTTGATGGAATTAGCTTGGTCATATAAAAAAACTTAAAAATATTTAATCTTAAAAAGCAAATTTTTATTTTGTATTCAACATTACATGCATCTTCCAAAAATGCATATGCAACATCAGCGGCATACACTAGACTCCCTTCTGTTATCTTAATATCAGATTCGCCTTTTACCCTGACGTTTTTAGACAGCTATTCTTGGGTGCGTTCGAGCTTCCCGTATCCCCTTATTTCAATTTCAATAACCATAACCCGATACAGAAGAAATGGGTGCTTTAAAACACTTTTCTCGGTGTTTTGGCGAAAATCTGAAGAACCATTGGTTTGGTCCTAAGTTAGATCCGGAAACGTGACAAAATTTTTGATGCTTTTATTATAACTTTACCCTAAAATTTTACTCTTATCTGCGCAAAATCGAACTGTCTTATTAAAGTGTATCCAAATTATAGTATTACAAAAATACTAGAAACTTCTCGCAAGCACTTAAGAATAGTTTTACTATACAATCGCTATGAAGTACGTAAATTTACCATTTTGTTTTAAGGTCGTCTCTTATTAAGTCAATTCTTCAGCTACGAGTCAAGTGTAATCAATTGCAAAGGTTTACTGAAAATCCATTAAAGATATTATTTTCGATATCTTAAATTACTTTCGTCGTATATTTACTTAGTCCTTACTTCAGAGATATGACCACTTGAGAGGTGTTCGATACTGATTCGGTCGACGGATAAATTTGAGGACGCTGGTGATCCAAGTACTTTCGTAGTCCTTGAAACATTATGAAAGGTCAAAGGTTCAGAATATTCGTATAGGTACGAGTATAATACACCCCATAATCTCCACCTACAATATATACTTACAAATAAACTTACAGTAACAACTGTTCCCAACGGACCGGTTGCGTCAACAAAAGGTTACTTTGTTAAAGTACTTATTGAATTTGTTAGAATCGTTTAGACAAATAAAATAAGTCGATTGTAAAAACTTCTTAGCATTTTTTTAATAGACTTTGATATTGACCACGATACTTTTGGAGGTAGTAGTTTAAATGTAATAGATATTTTACTTATATTTTATCTTTGTATTTAAATTGCCTATAACAGTAATAATTTACACTCTTATTACTGCTTCATCGACATTGCAACTGAAACACGTAAAAACATTTCAAGTATTGCTTGTTATGTTTTTCAAAAGTCAGTGATGCGCAAATTTCGAACCTAGTCTGAACAGGAAGAAACAACGTGAAAACTACCAGTCTGCTCATTTGCATTATTATTCAACCCTTTACAGCACTATCAAACGACAGATCTCATTTCACTAATTAGAATTGCGAAGCAATGCAAATAAAGATTCATCTTGAAATTTATCCGACCCGTTTGAGGAGCATTCGACGAACGGCCGTCCTGTGAAACATAATGCGACAAATGGTGCCCAATTTCAGTTTCAACAGTTGAAACAAAATGAGCGTCGTCACGGCAAATATTTTGTTTTGCATTTGTAAATACCGTCCGTCGCCGGGGAAGGAATGCCGGAGGCGGCGAGGCTGTGACGTCGCAAATTACTTTTAGCTGCGGATCCCGTGTTCCGTGGCAACAACCGCGTGCGCCGCAAACATAGCTACCAACTAAAAGTTTCAAGTTCCAAGTTCCAACTTGTCCGGCGAATTTCAGTCGCATCACTGCTACATTGTTCAGCGGCGGATATAATAGTGTTCTAGTTTAAGCAATGTTCCAGTTATAGCCGATTTGCGGTAACGGATTCAACTTCGAGCAATTCAGTTTTTTCTTGTTGTTGTAATTGTTGAAATATAGTTAATGATATTTGTTTGTATTCTACGAGGCTTTATATTTTTATGTAAATAGCCGGAAGAGAAGATTCAATACCTGACGCCGGCATTGGTTTGGAGTTAATTCTAAATCACCCAATGCAGCCAGAAATTGATTAACTTCGAAGTTGAAAGACATCTTTTCTATCGAAAATAATATCTTGGTGGTCCCCGACACTACATGTAAGGAACTCCTAGAAAAAGTTTTATCCTTAAATCTGGTCTGAGTAGATAATACGATATGATTGTAAGTTATTCAATTGTCCCTAGAAACTACATAAGGGTAAAATTGTCTCGACTTATCCTTTGTAAATAGTTAGTGAGCTGCAACCGTCAGTTCGCTACAGTACCATAATTCCGTGCATTGACTTACATCTCAATTATGAGACTTAATGTGCTGTCCACATAATGTGTCAATTAACATTGAATTGCTGTAATATTCTATCAACCCATGACGTATAGTAAATGCTCCTCGACTTTGTTCAAGCGGTGTACAATTACGATGCGTTGCAATGAAATGGTTATAAATATAGAGCGGAAGCCAACCCCGTAATCGCAGCCCTTGTGGGAGAATGACATGTGTGGTGTTTCTATGAATGGCCGTATGGCTGTATGGTTTTCGAGCTGCAATATGAATTTAAAACTGCATGTGGTACTACGACTGGATTTAAAACGCTCGTGCATTGTAAAACGTTATCGTGTCATTCGAAGTGAAATAAAATGTTTTATCGTGTGTAGATTGAAAATTTCGAGCTTTTGTTTGAATACGTAAATCTTTTTAAATGCAAACGGGTGCTCACGATTTTTATATTTCATACCGACTCGAATTCAGTCTCACCGTGACCATGGTCCATGTGACTGGATCGAAATATCGGTATATAATACTAGAATCGTAAGTACCCGTTATTTTATATTTTATGGTTATTATGAGGTTTAAAGTCACATGTAACTAAGTAACTGACTTATATTATGTTATGTTCGCTCATACTTTACTGTCCTATTTTAAAAATATTTTATATTCGAAAGTAGGTGGTTTTTCTCTATCTCTAAAGAATTCTATTGTACGTTAAACCTTAATACATATAAGGTCAAAAGCAGCATCCTTCACGCCGCTTAGTTGTTTATACTTTATAATAGCCTTTTTATATATTTCAATAAATTTACTATTAAATAATAAATTTATTATTTATTTTTCCCTTTTATATCAGCGATCATTATGTAATCCAAATAGTGATTTGCGAGTAAAATCATAAATCCAAATTAAAATACGTTTAAGGGTTGAAATTTGAATTAAGACTGCGGATCTGATAATTGAATTTCATTTGACATCCGGTCAATTTCGCTGCAACTGCGAGTGCAGTTGGAAAGGAAATGGTGGGCGGGTTTTTAATTAGTCCTTTGCTTGTCCACAGATGGCGCCTGTGACGCTGGTGCGACGGACGGCTGCGTTCCTCACCGCGAACACTTTCATGGTAAGATTATTAGCTCTTATAATTGAAGACATGACTGAGTAGAATGTAAACAATTTGTAAATATAGAGAAAATTGGCAACAAATTTTGTCGAGTTGACGATTTGATTTTGTATCTGATTAAATCGATAATAACTCTTGCAATCAATCAACCGAATACGACCCTTCACTAATCGGAACTGGAGCAGCGTGGTGGAGTGTGCTTTGGGCCTCCTTAGTGATGAGGAAACACCCCTGCCCTCTATCACTATTTACGTCAGTTAAACTTGAACATAAAATGCAACTCCTGCTTATAATATTTTCATATACTCTTAACGAGCTCGACCAAAAAACTTGGTAACTATCACTTTAATGAACGGGCAAGTTAAATGAAAATAAAACACGATTTTTGTAAAACGCAACACATTTTATGTATACTTAAATTTTGCCGGAGAGTAATGAAACCCTTTTTGTTATTACAACATTCCAACGAAGATGTATTCGCGAGGTAACATATAAGTTTCCTGAAATTCGCCCTTAGTGTATTAAATATATGAAGTTTACTGACAAACAATTTGAAAGCATAAGGATCAGGTGTTTCGTAGAGAAGCGAAGGTAGTTTTCTTGTTTCTTATGAACTATAAAATTGTAAAGTCGTCTTTCCAAACTTTTCCATCTAACATTTGTACCTCTATGTAAGTAAGTAAGTCGACAAACAAATAAACAAGTCACGTCGTAGTCACCATCGCCCTTGGACAACAGCACCAAAGGCGTCACTAACGTTGTAAGCAAGAAAGAAGAATGAAAGAAATAGCCAATCCAAAAATCTATCTCAATCCGTTTATAGCCAACTATAGCACAGGTATGCTATGAACATAGCAGTCGTCAAGCCATGTCGGAAGCCTTCGGGCGGTTTGAAAACTTCCGACACTTGGGTTGGCCACTAACCCCTTCACCAATCCGCATTAGATCAGCGTGGTGGAGTACGCTCTAGACCTCCTCAGTGTTTTGAGGAGAGACCCGTGCTCAGTAGTAGGCTATTAATGGGTTAAAGACATTGGCTTTGTGCATACTATAACGCTCTGGATTGGTGGAGATATTTGCCACCGCAAGCATCAATTTCTATTCTATCAGAATGCCCACCGACCGCTTAGCTACTGCTATTTTAGATACCAATGGTGAAAGTTCCGAAGCACAGAAAATATCAAAGGTTTTGCCACTAGCAGTCACCCACTCACCTACCGACTTCACCCGCAATTACTTAACTCAGGCTTTGAACGCTTCGTGTATATAATATTATGTCGTAAACAAATTAAGTTATCGGCTGAGGCAAAGAAATGAACGAACATTCATCATCAGCGGTCTTTATATGAATACATTTGTATTTAATATCTATAGCTAATGTTAGATAATTAACTACGGGGCTACGCGTACAGAGTAGACACCGTAGATAAAATATATCATTGTCATTAATTCAAATAAATATAATCATATTAGATCTATTCAATGGTTGCCGCAATAACTGCACAGAGAGTTAATCTAAAAAAATGTTATAGTTTCTGTGTCAATAACAAAGCTTATATCTATCTTTCAGGCCTTTGAAGTCCACTGCTGGACATAGGCCTGCCCTGACAAAGCTTACTTGTACTAAAATTCTTAAATAAAATCAAATTTACAGATTACACCTCGTTACAAATTTATTATAAGTAAGCATAAATGGATAAAAATCGCTTACACACGAATATTTGTGACACGTTTTATTGGCGAAGTTAACAAGTTACAAGTTTTAACTCAAAAATCTAAAATAACAAATGCTCTCGCATTGGTCAAAATTCGATCAAAGTCGTTATTAAAAGTTTGGGGAAAACACGAATGCGCAGGTTTGGAACTATTTTTCTACTGTTATAACATTCTAGAATTTCGGAGGCTACTTTTTCTATGAATTTACGATATAAAGCGGATCAATACCATAATAATGAAATAAGTATCAAACACATAGGAAAAAAATTGATTGACAAAAAGAGAGAACACTGTAACTACTTTGTTTAAGCCTAAAGACACTAGTTTTTAAAATACTAGTAACGATTAACACAAAAAAAGTGAATTTTAGAAATGTCTGTTGGAAACATAAATCTATAATTGTTTATCTATATACTTATTGTTTTACCTCTATGTAATCTGTGTAAATTACCTATGTTCTTTTGTCTATGCACTTTTCTTGTCTATCAAACCTCCATACCGAGCGCTTGAAAGTTTTTGATTTGCCGCCAATTTCCAAATTTAATGTCTACTATAAAACAGCCTACAAAATTCACCGAAGTGACTGTTCTTTCCGTAGTAAGGCTCTATTGTATAAACGATCTGTGGAAGCGTTTTACCAATTACCATCGGGCCGCTATAAATCTCGATGGAAATATTGATAACGTTATGAACGTAACTGCGTAGCGCGTCGCAATGAATCGCGCTAAAGAACCATCCCACCATCCACGCAATTTGTCGCTTACGTAATTAAATCTGTAAACGAAATTATTCGTCTATTTGCGTATTGAATCGGCTCGTCACAACCTATCAGTTTATCCTGAAATTATGGAACTCGTCGGCTTTCCGAAGCCATCTAGGCATTGCTGCCGTTGTCAATACTTGGGTCCTCGTATGTTTCAGCGATTTCAGGATGTAGTTGTATGGTTATTTAGCGAGCTGGGCACAATACAATACAAGAACTCTTTATTGCACACAAAAAATCGAAAAATGTAAGAAATGCCTGAATTGGGACGACATAACAAAGGTGGTCGTATCTCTTAAAGCGATCTCTTGCAGACGACCTTTAGCTCTTCTCATAAAAATTTTAACATGTTGCAATACCAAAGAATTACAGTAACACCGGTAAAACCGAGTGCCCTACATCATTTTTGACATTCAACGCGTATCTGATGTCATTTTATTACGAAATTGTGCCCATCCAGTGCCCAGTATTTCGATTTGTGGGCTATTGACATACAAAAGTCACTGACCTACAATAAAAAAATATTTTATTGCAAAATGCAATCGATTTTAAATAAACCCTGACTGAAAAATAGCGTTGCGACCCTCATTATCATCGATTACTGCATGTCGTCGCATGAACGAACTCAGGTATGGAATCTGCATAATGCTACATACAATTTGTCGCACATTTGTCGCTGATCAATGAAGCGTGAGACGGCTCGGCTGTCCGAGCGAGCAATGGACTGCAAGCCGCATCTTTATGAACGCTTTAGGCAAATCACAGGGCTTCACATATTACAGGCACCTGCAATAGGTATGTGTTATGTTGTAGGTTGCAGGTGCAACCTCGTTAGACATGCTGCTAAAATGACAGGTTTGTGTTGCAATTTAACTTTCATATTCAAATGGTAATGCGCAAATTGTCAAATGTTTTGCTGTCGCTAAAATTCGCATAATATTATTTAGATTTAATTATTGCGACCTGAATTGAAAATCGTGATATAATTATATTAAACAGAGAATGACTTAATGTCTAGTTAAATATCAGTGCGAGTATGATATACTGGTAGTTGGTATCAAGTGTCCCGTGAGTGAAAAAGGAATAACTTGAAATATGGTGCATGAAATAAGTATTAGTTGTAGATAGAATCAAGCTTTACACTTAAGCCCAGTACTATAGCGATATTAATACAAACGATGCAGAGATTTTGACTGTACAATAAATATGAAGTTGAATCGAACTTTGTTTAAAACGAAATTTTTTATTATTGCATATTTTAAAATTATTACTATTTCGATAAGAACTAAAATTATATAAACTATTCTTACTAATACGTTTAATGCATAACAATATTATTATTTTTGTGGATAAAATGTACCGATTGTCCTTCTTTAATTTGTTCAAGACGTTTGCACCAGTAATTGAGGTGAGAGGTGACACTCATCTAATGTTGGCGCTCCTGTTTTTATATGCTTTATCAGTGTACGCTTTCTTGGTGCAACAAATAAATAAATAAATAATTAGGGTCGTTATATACCTTTGAACAATTGTATATATTTTCCTAGCTCGTAGAACCTACACAGTTCATGAATATATACGTTCAGAATATCCTGTATCACAAAACTGATACTGAACCGATTAAATACGACGTCGAATTACAAATGAATTCTTTTTACGAGTAAAACTTTTGACCGTTTAAAAGTTTACAAACGAAATTCGTTCAAGTCGTACAACAGTATTAAATATTCACACAAAGAAACGGCCATCATCGTTACTCGAAGATAAAGAGCCCGATTTCATTAGCGATGCTTTCAATTCAAAAGAACAAGAAAATATAATCTCTTTGTATCAAATAGACAGATTTAAGTACTCTAAGTCATTTCTTCGTCGTTTTGAAGAAATTTAGTTCAACTGACAGTGAGTTTCGTAAGGTCAGGGTCTGTGAAGCCAGTAGAATACGATAAGTAGGTACACCACTTGGTAGGTTGGGATACCTACTTAAAAGCATTTGCTATGTATTAAGCCATGTATATACACGTAGCTGATGTAAGAATGAAAAGGATGAAAGAAAAATACATGTAAATACATGAAATACGAATGTTGACATAGATGTACGGAGTTATAAGGATGGACAAAATACGAAATGAGTATATCAGAGAAAGTCTGAAAGTAGCACCAGTGATCGAAAGGATGAGAGGAAGCCGATTAGCGTGGTACGGGCATGTAATGCGGAGGGTGAAAGCCTTATTACGAGGAGAGTACTAGATTTGAAAGTGGATAGATATAAGGGTAGAGGTAGGCCGAAGAAGAAATGGATGGATTGTGTGAGGAATTACATGTCTATGAAAGGAGTGAGTGAGTGCTGACGAAGGACAGAAATGAATGGAAGAAGAAGACATACTGCGCCGACCCCAAGTAAATAGGAGGAGGGCAGGGAGATGATGATATAGCTGATGTAATAAAGTACTCATTTTACAATTATAAGTTATCGTAAGATCTCTGAACTGAATAACTTTTTTGTGAAATTCCAAACGGACGAAGTTTCGGGCGCAGCTAGTACATAATATAGGCAAAGAAATTGTATGTGTAATGACGCCTTTCATTTTTAATCAGTCTCCCTGAAATGTATACGCACAAGTACCACTTGAAAATCCATCACACAAAGGTTCTTTGATGTTACTTCAACCGCGCAATTATACATAGTGTAGATGCCGTAATCATTGAATAATTTACAATACTGTATTAATGCGGATCCTCGAATAACATAGATCATTAGACTCAGTACCTCTACATGCGCATCTGAAATAATATTCGCAGATTTAATTAATAACGAGATTGCTGTCCATTGAAATTACTGAATACTACGTGTGACAGATTAACTCCCCTCTATTATGTTTCTATTTCGAGAGCGGACTAATGCGGCAATAGTCGTTTCTGATTCTCTGAAATTTCTAATCCTCTGAAAGACATTTTAGGTCTTTCACCAGTCTGGTATTTGAGTAATTTAGCGTAAAAAAGAAGGCGAAGTTGCGCTATTTTGACTTGTAATTTCATATAATATTTATAACGTAGGTAATTCTGAAACACATTTTCTTCAAGTGAGATACAATTCTAAACCGTTACCGAGCGTTATAAACACCGTAAGTCGTTGAACTTCGAATAACAACTGTCCAATTACCTAAAATAAATAGTATTTTAAAATATATATGTATGTAGATACATCTTACAACTACTAGTTGTTACTACTATGCAATACATTTATTTAGGTTAGCGAAATAACGAAACAGACGTGCAAATCTACATATTTGCGTACGTTGACATGAATGTCTTACGACATACATAAAACGCATTTAACGGTTTAATAAAGTTACGGACGGCGACTCGGTTTCAACAACATTAACTTTATAGTACGTTATAACGCCACTGCGAATGTCTCTCGGCCCGATTCGGATATCGGCCGGTATTTGTAATTCAGCCGGTCGGCCGGCAGCCTGCGACTCGAATTTTTAATCGACAAACCCCTAGAATTTGCACTCTAATTTAAATAACGGACTACCCAGCCGCGAAAGGGTAGCTTCGAGATCCGTCCGAAATAAAGAAGCTTTATTTGTGTACTCCTTACCCGATTTGCATTCGAGCGTTCACTTTTTATGTAAATTAAGCGAGAATTGAACAATCCGTCCTCGCTAAATTAAATGGGCATAAAAATATTATCTGGAGAAATTTTGCTACAGCAAAAAGAGATTACATCCGTATTTGAAGTCCGTCGTTCTTTGGCTTAATGGTCAATGACATCGTAAACTGTGAGCCTTAGGTTTCAGAATTAGTTTAAACGAGATTTGATGCGAGATTTACGATCCAGATTTGTGTTCCAGGATAGCAAATTAGTTCTTATATTTAAATTGGGATACAATTTTCTCCGAACATATATATTTTTTTCTTTAATTATAAGTTAATGCTTGACTACAGTCCAACCTAAACCTGTAAAGCGATTAACTTAGTAGACATGTAGAGATGTCTATAAGACAAGAATACTTATTTTTTTAGCTGGTAGTACCTACACAGTTCATGAATGTACCAATATATAATGTATACGTTCAGAATATCCTGTATCATAAAACTGATGCTGAAGTAATTGAACATAACGTCGAATTACAAATTAATTATTTTTACGACAGTGACTTTATTTTTAATACTGTCAAATGTCCTACCACTAAACATATTTGCAGTAGACGACAATACACATACGAATAGACAGTAGCCGTATCGCTACGAAACTTTATTAAAACAATTACGGAATAACTATTTCTGTCCACAAAGCCACTGAGCTACTGTCCTTCGGGATCCATCCAGTTGGCCTGCCTTTAATAATGCTCCAATTTCAAGTTACCGAATAGGCCTACGGTCGAGTCGGGCGTATCGTATCAAATGTGATTTTAATGGCCATAGCGGCTTTACGCCTCTATTGTTAGACAAAAGTTTACTTCACCGACAGGTTTTATTGAATACAGACAATCTATTTTAAGTGTACGATAACAGATTAACAATGTAAATATGTGTTGTTTCGATATGAATAAATCTTGTTCTTATCATAAATAAGTGGCGAACCTAGTATTGAACTGCTCTGTGCTCCAAATTTGAAAATGGAAGATAAAGAAAATATTTAGAAAGAAATGACAGCTTTCCCCGCTGCCTCACGGCACACCGCAAGTCTTTTTATTTTCGCAAAATTAAGTGATCGCCTTCGAAATAGTAGCAGGTGGCCACACCAAGGTTAATTAAATCTTTGTTTATTAAAATTGTTAATTACGACTGATATGTATATAGGAGAATGTGATCTTTTGCTGTCAAAAGTATTTGCAGAAAATACTTAAGAAAAGAAAGGCAAACAATATAACAAACTACTAAACCTTATATTATGTTTGGTAAATAAATATTTTTATTGATATTGCGTCACAAAATACAATTCCCACGCATCGTTTTATATCCATAGTTATCATATTATTAGGCAAAACAAACAGAACAAGGAAAATAAATATAATAACAGCTACGGGGCTCACCCCAATTATTTATCATAACTCAACGGCCGCTTGTACCGCCGTGGCGCTCACCCCATGGAACGCGTGACTACGTTCTGACAATTCGTTAAAGTAAATACCGTTTGCGGAACTGAACTGAAACGGGTCGTGTTGAATGCAATGGGAGGACGATGTCACGTTTTTTCCATTCCCGCAATTACGCGATTTGCATACCCATTGGCCCCGAGACACTCCTTTGCTTCTATCGGCTCTGCACAATCGTATTTTTCTTTTTTACACAACGATCGCGATAATATCTGTACATCCTTCAGATAAGTAGCATATTTCGTCGTTTATATTTATTTTCATATCTATTTTTAAGTATTATATTTTAATCCGACTAAATCCATGAGATGGCGGTATATACCCTTAGATTAGATATGCGGTTTCTGAGATTAGCGTCCATGAACATATGTACATACATATATGGGTAGACAAATAAACAAAGTGAAAAAATATATAATAAACATATAAAAGATTACATATACTAGCAGACCCGGCCACGCGTTGCTGTAAATAAGGTTTACATACGAGTACTCAATTTAGTTAACTACCTTACACCGCCATCTAATAGAATGTTATGAAACTAAAAAACTAAACAAATCATTTGCAATAAAATAATATTGCGACTGTGACTATAAATTGAGATGTAAGCTATCTTGAATCAACTTGAATCACACGGACACGGTGTGCAAAATTTGATTAAAATCGGTTAAGTAGTTTTCCATCGCGGACAAACACCGTGACACATAATTTATATATATTAAGATAAATTGTATTATTGTTGAAGATGCCAATACCTAGTTTTACTAATCTAAGGCTAGCTGTCGAGTTACCCGCTATTAAGTAGCTGCAGGTAACTTTGATATAATTTAAGTGTATTTGAACCCAGGTCACCCAAGAGGCCATATATCAAGCCGCAAATTAATAAATCCTTTCATAAGATACCATCCAAGTACTCGACTTGTAATAAATAATAAATGACTACGAGGGGGTGTTATAGAATAATATTATCTAAGTAATTAATTATGAACGAGAACAAAATTAACCTTAGCTTCAGTATTCTCATCTATTTGCCATCTCATCTTGTTTCGTCTATCTGCGCTTGAAAAACTAACGCAATATTTTTGTAACAGAACGGCCAAGTTCGAGTTTGCTTAGCGCACAAAGGAATCGTTTTATATTTTTCTTGACTTTAGAGCGTTTATTATTTAAACTTTATTGACCAGTATTAAAATATATTACGGTACTAATAACGAACTTAATGCTTGTATAAGCAATGTGGGAATGCATTAATTCTATACCAGTTATAACCCGAACAGAAAAACGAAGTGAAATTGAAGAGAAAGATAACAAAATAGTACATATATGTACATACGATAATTTACAATCATTTGTAAATAAACATATGTATAGGTATACATATATACATATGTTTTCCACACGGTATTAAACAACCAATTCCGTAGTGAATTGACGACTTTTCTTGCCATACCACATACATTAATTGCTAACTATTATAAGATATGTTTTCTCCACATGGTTTCCTCCACTAGACTTCCTCAGTGATGTGGAGAGACCCGTGTTCACTAGTGAGCCATTAATTGGTTGAAAGTATAGGTATATATGTTTGATACTGATATATTCTGTAAACGTTGTAACTACACCATATACTGAAAACGTCAAAAAGACGTAAAGTCATTCGACTGATTTTACACGGGTTTAATTGTTCCCTTGTGTTCGACGGAACCCTAACGGGGTGTAACGGGCGTGGGACGCGACGAAACAGCGGGAACACGGCGTTTATTGGATTTTAGCGGAAATTTCGCCGGGACAGCGCAAAACGAACGCACCGCTGTTTGCGAATGACTCGCATATCGAGTTTTGATTATGATTTGCACCGAGGTGAATTGCCACCCCGCCTAGGTAGCTCTCTCACTGCAAGCGGTAAAATGTTCGTGATATGCTAGAATCTATTAAAGCCCCATCACAATTTTTAATGTCTCATTAGAAATCGAAAGAAAGAAGAATTATGAAATTTGATGAACTAATTTTAAAAATGCGCCAAATTGCCTCTTAATTTTTTTCTTAATAATAATTTTATGTAAACGCTGAAAATATCACATTGTTTCATATACCAAACTAAAGTTTCCTATCCAGTTTCCAGAAAGATGATTTACAATGAATTACTACTATTTCCCTTAATAGTCAAAGACCTGAGACCAGTGCTGGTTATACTTAAATTAATTTTAAATTAAATTAACCAACTGTCAAATAAAACAAAAACAGATTATTTTTAATATTTCGAGTCAGTATACAAAATCTCCTATTTTTTCTTATAAACTGCTCGAGTACCAAAAACCTGTTAAACTGTCTGTGTTTAATTACACGTTGCCAGTCCTGATTGGCACGGGACGCTTCGGTATTTACGGCTCTGTGGCCACGTACTGATTCACCCTTGATTGAGACTGAATCTCCTGATTGACGTAACAATCAGTCATTATAAAAGGTCCAACTACATGTTTTGTGAATAAGATCAATGCTCATAGCATTATCTTACACCGCCACCTATTAGAATCTTATGGAACTAATTCTTTGTGAGATATTAAACAAATAACTTGATATAAAATAATTTTGCGACTATAAATTGAGATGTAAGCTGCCCTATCTTTTAAGTTTGATGAAACTGGACACGGTGTACTAAATTTGATTAAAATCGGTAAGTTTAGGATTCCTTAGCGGAAACATGTATTTTATATAATTATATTAAGATAGGTTATCGCAATATTGCTGTAGATAAGACTAGCACCTTTCAGAGTGAGGGCGGACAGAAATAAAATTCAAAAACACGAACAAACAATACAAGTCGCAACTGCACGGCGCGACGCGACGCTCCCTTCAATTGTTCTTATTGTCCCACAATTTCGCAACTTTCCAGATTGATTTGCCAATATTGGCCAATTTAGTCGCGTGTACAAAGTGGAAAATCTATTGAACTTTTTTGGTTTTCACCAACGTAACGCAATCAAACTGTCACTCTTAAATCATCGAGCGAAACGATTGGATGAGACGTACGTACTGTTAATGTCTATCCAATATGACATTTATCCAGCGCCAGCCAATTATAACTTTTACCCACTTTTAGAATAGCCACATTTACCTACTGGTAACTCAAAATTGCATTGAACTGGTGGTAAACCTTAAAAATATTTATATATATTATTGTTCTGTTCCTGTGTATGTCACTGAACTCCTCTTAGAAGTTTGAACTTATTTTGATTATTTTTACTGTGTTTAAATGGATTTAAAAATAGTTTACATTCACGAAATGTTTTATATGTTGCAAGATAACATCTGCCGGGACAGCTAGTATAAATAAGTATAATCAGTTATAAGTGATCTGGATGTACTATCTTTGCTTGCCTAACATAATAGTAACCTGAGACCGATTTTTCCGTAGTTTTTTTTACACTATATGTAAAGGGAATGCTTAGCCAAACTGTTGGTAATTTATATATGAAAAGCCTACAAACACGCCATGAGTCACCTGATGATAAGTTATAGCCATCACCAGTGCACATCAGAAATTCGCATTAAAACCTCAAGTACCAACGAAATGCCTCGATTCGCGCTGTTGGCAAAAAAGGCATGGCATGTATGGCGCGCATTATTACTTGCTCTCTGACACTACGACCGAAACAAGTATAAAACATTTTTGGACGGTTTTAAAAGGTGGATCATTGTTAGAAAGTGATCACTTAACATCCTGTGGCTCGACGGCTCACTCGTCGTATTTACATAAAAAAACATCATTGGTCATCTTGGCCTTAGAAATGATACAGCAGTAGCTGATATGTAAGTGTCTGTCACCACAATCGATAGCCTGATTACAATGATCGCTGATTACGAAAAATGACCATCACCATACGTTGTTGTATTAATTTGTTACGTAATTAGCATGAGCTTACCGTATACCGTGTATGTTTATCGAATTAAAATTAATTGAAATCAGACAATGTGAAAATCCGTTCTGTATTATAATTCCGGACGCTCGATGGTTGATAGTATTAAATAAGTAAATAACTTGATTCTATTTGAGCGCATCAAATATATTGCTATAACTAAAACGTTTATATAGTTAATTACCTTAAAACGTAATATAATTGTATCGATTATACTCCAGCAAAGATTTTAATAACAGACAAAGATTCAATCAACTTACAAAAATATTCTCAGCCAATGTATTGTATGTGGTTTATTATAATTATTCAATGTAGATGTCTTCAAGGCAAGAGTAAATAGGCATCGTCTTAGTACGTTCACCATCCAAGGCTGCATCTCTGCTGACCATCAGGCAGGTAGTGGTTAAGCTTTAATTCATATAGAGTAAAAAAAACTAGTATTAACTTATCTACGTACCCATACGACCGAAATGCGCGAATGTGCATTAAACGATATACACTAGTTGCAAGTAAAGTATAAAATTAAATAATGCTATTAAATATCCCATAAGCAAAATATATTTACCACGGAAATTTACTTTGCGTCACATGAAGATTGGGAGGTAATATGCAGATGATAACAGAGAAAAAGAAAAGGTCAACATCTCATGGCAAAAGTGCGCTACTCGGATCTCTCGAAACTTCCCGATGCCGTTTTGCTCTTCAATTAAATTTTCATCCAATTTCCGCTGCTCGTAGAATGGTAATAAACCTATTTTGCAACAAACTGCCGCCAGCGTCGTGTTTGAAGTCGAGAAACTAAAGATCTCTGGTATTGCATCTATCAGTCCGTAATCAAATTGGAGCAGAATTAAAGTCCTTCAAGCAACTCCGTCGAACCTCAGTGTCTCAGATCTCGCTGCTAATTGTAGAAAAGGGAACGTAATAAAACTGGTAGTCTTTGATGCAAGAAGCCGCCCCGAGCGTCTGGGCAAGTAGTCGGAGTACGACCGAAGCATTTTAATAAATTAAAACTGCGCAAAATTCCCATTCTAATATTATTCTATTTTCTTTTCCTGTCGACCATGTTCGCTCATTCGTCTTACATTGATTCTGTTTTATTTTATAATGAGGCTATCAACTCACCTGATAGCCTGATACATTGTCAGTTCACATAAAAACATTTGTTGTATTTTTAAGCAGACTTCATTCCAGAACATTACGACATTTTAATTTAGAACCATAACTCGCCACGACCGTTTTAATAATACGTTAGCATAATATTTTTTATTCATTCAAGATTGTGTTCGCCTCTTGCGAACATATTTTACGTCACACTTTGAAAGTTTCCTTCAACGAATCTAAGATTTACTACTAAAATTCTATGACATTCAAATACGGCAGTTTTAAAAATTATTCATCCAAGATCCTACTATGTATATGTGGAGGTGTGTAACGGGAGAGCCGTTAGGTTCTATTTGTTTTAGTAAATTAGGGTTTTCACTAGAAAAAATGTTAATTAAACTGGACTTTAAAAATATCCATTTCCTTACACACTATTTTGTATTTTTCAGGTGTTGCTGATGTCACTGCAGCTTCTCGCGTGGCAGAGTGGTGCGTCTGCTCTTGCGAACTGTCCCGCCGGCTGCAGCTGCAATGACGATACCCTGGTCGTGGTCTGCGAGGAGAGTCGCCTTGACGTCCTGCCGATCGCTCTCAACCCCTCCATACAACGACTCATCATCCGAACTAACAAGATCAAGACAATTGATAGCTCCATGCAATTTTACGCTGAGCTGCAACATTTGGATCTGTCTCAAAATCATCTTGTCAACATACCTTCTAAGAGCTTTGCTTATCAAAAGAAACTGCAAGAACTACACTTGAATCATAACAAGATATCATCAGTAGAAAACAATACGTTCCAAGGACTGAATTCGTTGACTGTTCTTAATCTAAAACGAAACTTCTTGGAAGAACTTACTAACGGTGTTTTCGCTACATTGCCAAGATTGGAGGAACTGAATCTGGGACAAAATAGAATATCGAAAATTGAGCCTCGAGCATTCGCTGGTTTGTCTGCCTTAAGAATTTTGTATCTCGACGACAATCAGCTGAGTTCTGTGCCTACCCCTTCCTTCAGCCTTTTAGGTAGCTTAGCAGAGTTACACGTTGGCTTAAATGCCTTTTCCTTCTTACCTGACGATACATTCGCTGGTCTGAATCGGCTTGCAGTATTAGATTTAAATGGAGCAGGACTCTTTAATATTAGTGAGAACGCATTTCGTGGTCTCCCGGGGTTAAGGAGTCTTAATCTCGTCGGAAACAGACTGAGTGTTGTACCAACACAACAATTATCTGGCCTTACGAGACTGGAGGAATTATACATTGGCCAAAATGATTTTCTAACACTTGAAAGTCATTCTTTTAAAGGATTAAAAAACCTAAAATTCATAGATATTACTGGAGCAACACAGCTAGAGAGGGTAGAAAAGGGTGCGTTTGAAGATAACCTAAATCTAGAAACAGTAATACTTGCAAACAATAAAAAATTAACCACTATTGAAGAATGTGCACTTTTGGGTTTACCAAAACTAAGACACGTCTCTTTAAGAGATAACGCCATCATAACCTTAAGTGAAGCGATTTTTGTGGGTAAGGAATTAAAACAGTTGGATTTGACGGACAATCCTATTTTCTGTGACTGCCAACTTTTGTGGCTCCAACAGCTACTTAAAGATAAAAGTAACTTTACTCAAATCCAATGTGTTAACCCTGAGCACTTAAAAGATGCATACTTAAAAACCTTAAACGCTGACGACTTGGGTTGTGTGCTGCATGATACACGACAACAAACCATTATTGGTATTGTAGTAGTCGTTTGTGTGGCCACAATCGCGGCCCTAGTTCTCATTTTGTATAGATATCGTAAGAGCATGCAGGAGAAACTGAAGGACTACAAGTGGAATAAAGGTCGCAAGAACCTGGAATACCATAAGCCGATCTCCACCGAGGAAGATTGTATAGTGCGCGGCATTCACCCCTCGCAGTACCCGGCGCCACCGCACGCGCCCGGCCTCAGGCCAATTCCTGTGACGGAACTGTAGCTAGAGCTTTACGCCTCCCCGAGCGTATTCTTCATGTCAGGCGGCCAGGGCTCAACACGCCGGCCGCAGCGCTCGGGAGCAGGCGGCGGAACGATGCCCGCCAACGGTTTCACCTACATCGGTGGCGACGGACGTCACCAGCACCAGCCGCTCACGTTGAACAACGGCGCACCCGCCCATCATCTCAACAACGGCTCGTTGCGCTCCTTGCAGGACAAGAAAAACAACCGCAACGGGGTCGTATGTCATCCAGAAAACTTTCAACGAAACCTCGACACTCGCTATTGCAGGAAGCAAGAGAACGGCTACATGCGTAACTCGGAAACCATGATCGGGTTCCGGGAGCGGGAGTACGATCGGGATGCGCCGGACTATAGTGAGCCGGAGTACTCCATCATTCCCGAGGCCTACGGCCGTTCGCCGGACGACTACTCGCGGCCGTGCAGCCACTCCAACACGTTCAACTGTTGAGTGCGAGGCGACCTCTTCGACCGTTTGTGATCTTGCTAGCAATAAATCTTCATTCCGTTTTACGTATTACGTTTTTCGATGGACGAACTCCTATTTGATGGAACGTAGTGCTCTAGAGCGGTTAGTGACTAGTGTTTCGGGCCGGTGTACGTTCGACCAGTGAGGACTATCATGTTTCGATTCGGTTTTAAAGAGTATCTTATTTGTAAATTATAAATTAAGTAGTGATGGATATATTTTTCAATAAAATGTAGAGGAGTGGAGCGTTTGAAAGTGTGACTTTCATCGAAACGAGGCGGTCGAATCATTGTACTGCGACTTTCAATTCTAAAACGTATTCCGTTTTCATACTCGTGGTGGCTAATGGATGAACTTTACCGTCCAGGGAACGTATTTCGTTCGATCGAAGCGCTACTATGATTCGAGGCGACCACTAATCGTACAATGTACAGGCTAGTCGAGTTAAGATTAGGAGCGGGAGTCAGTGCGATAATCCCCACTGTAATGTTACGTCATAACATGTGATTGTAATTATCTCTACCAGTGCGGTAGGGTGTATTGATTTTGTACAAAAACCATTCCATATGAAGTCTTTTTAATGTCTAACGTTTTATTTATACTTAGGCGATTAAACTAAGTGTGCGATAAGACACCAATATAAGAGGAAATATTAGAAATTAACGAATGTAAATATATTTATGATAATGAAATATTTATAAATTGAATACGATCTTGTTCTTCTAAAATTAACGTAAAATTATTCCGATTCCTGATATCATATTGTATTTTATCGTTTGCTATTGACTGATATCCTCTACGGTATTGTCACTGCGTATTGTTATATACACTGTTGGATTGTATTTGTATTGTATTGTATTGAGTAGGTACGAAGCACACATTTCGAATATCGTCACTTTAAAGCTCAATCAACTGTATAGTATTTTTTTTAACTTGTAAAGTAATCTTGTATAACGCGATCACTTGCCGTATTTTTAAAACTACATTAAGCGTAATGTAATAAATTTCATCTATTGCCTACTTCTTATGTATATACTTGTACCTAATGTACATTGGCCGTGCTCCAACAAGACTAATGGTGCACTTGCTGTGAGTGAAGTTATTGCATCTACAATCAAATTATGTTTTTCCCAGAGACTATTTTTAAAACATTTGTTTCGGTATACGGAAGCGTAACTGTTAATAATAATGAATGCTTACACTCATATCTACTAGGAGTCCTTGGAGTCCCTATGCCATTGCTGCCTACGGCTCAAAACGGACATGTCTATCACATAGATGTCTGGCCTGGCCAGGAATCGAACCGAGAATTCCTAGTCTCACTGGCAGAATTACTGGCAACTAGGCTACAGTTTTGTGGAGGGTTATTTAAAAGGCCGGATACATTTACAGCCGTTTTCAATATGCATCTGTAATTTCTGGATAGGTAAGCGAGTAACTAACACTACAAAACTGGATGTTTTGACGGTTGTTAACCATCTGACATAAAATGGATAGATAGAATATTGAAAACGGCTGTTAGAGAGAACCGACTAAGTGGCCGTTGAAAATGTAAAAATATTTATGTTTCATTTCCTTTAACATCTTCCAGTTAATCTCTACTTACCAAGTCTAAAGCACTTGTGAAATTGGTAAAACTGTCAACAAATATTAAATCGAATATACTTCGTACTATGTTACTTTTAAAACTGAAAATCCCTCTTTACGTACAAGCTGTCTTAAGTTACGCTTCCGATAATTCAGATGACATTTGTAAAACGGTGCAAGTATTAGATCGAGATTTAACTTTATGTCCGTAATTTTCCCACAGCGGCAAAGGATGGAACTGCTTCTAACTTTTGTTCGGTGCTACAACATCAATACCGTTCATTTATTTATACTTAAGTTAATTATACGTAAATGAGTCCTTGATAATTTGTAAACGTTTTTCCGCTTTGTGACTAGTAAATCGTTCCACGACAATATGGCTCTATCAAATACCGACGCATTTCACATTGTGATAGCAATTAATGATTGATTCAACTGTAGAGGTTTAAGTAGTAATTCATTTTGACAAATCAAATCATTATAAAGATAAATTCACCCATCGCAATATTTGTCGGAGTTAGTATGATTAAGTATAATTTTATAGTACCTAACTGTATTTGATGTGATTTTTTTAAACTATTTTAGTTACTACATTGAATTCATAAAAACTTGTTGCATGTTATGTAAATTCTTGCAATGATGTTAGTGTGGAAATAATTAATATAAAATGAGTCAGTAAGCCATTTCATATAATTACCTCATACTTATACTTGTGATACTGTTGACGTATAAGCAATAACGTGTCTTATATATTCTGTCTTATAGCTATTATACTACTTAGTTAATTATTATTAGCTTACTTCTAGCAATCATTAATGAAACATGTAAATAAGGATTGGAAGAATACCATTGTACATCTAAAATATTAAAAATTTTAAATGATTTTATGTCCATAACGGCATTACGTTCGTTATACTTTTTTAATTTATATCAATAAAATGCAGATTTTGTAATTACAATCTAATTTAGGAATTGCAAAATAAACTTGGTTTTTTTAATAAATAAATGGCATTAGTATTGGTTTCTCCGATTCTAGCATACCGAAACTTGATTATAATTTATATTCCCGGTCGCGTTGGATAACTGCCAATGTCAATAAGTATCCCTTTGATTTGTCAATCTGTTCGTACTCTCTGTAACTTAAGTTCGTGTATATACGGAGAAATTAAAGACTAAAGCAATTTAAGGCATACATTAGTGTCTAGTGAATGCCTAAACGAGTATACAAATTGATAAATACATATGAAAAATTGTGATTAGTGTACTCACTACATTGTAATAGATCATCGATCATTTCTGTACTTTATTGTAGTTATTACCTACATACAAACTCGATAATATAACATACCTCAAATTTATCGTTTGTTGTTTTATTTTTTACTTCCTACGCCAGTGTTCAAACAAATTTGATAAAAATCGAAAATATAGAAAATATATGAAGTAGGTACAGTCACAAATATACACACACACAGAAAACCAATTTGATGATTCATCGTATTGTTTTTATATCAATTAGGAACTTATCAACGTACAAACGTCGACTGAGAAAGAAAACTTATGCCAACTATATTGAGAAAACCATCTGCCGGGTATATTGCTTCTTAATCATATAAATAAAACGCTCACTGTAATGATTGATTTTCTTTATATAACTAGTTGGCAAATGATTATACGAGCCACCTTATGATAAATAGTCACCTTCGCCCATGGACATCACATCAGACACATCTCCAATACGTTGCCAGGCAAGACAGAAGTGAGAAGGAACGATAATTAATTTCATATGTAGAAGTGTTACTTCACTATCTCTGTTAGATATTAAGGATAAAATAGATTACAAAACCGCACCGTAAGCTCAATCTTGGATACGGTGATGATTAGTGAAGACTAATCTAAACTTCTTGAACAATTCTGTACGAGGTAATTTACGAAGCATTTCTGTCAGATGCTCTAAAATAGCTCTTAGAGCAAGAATAGAGTAGCCTCTATTCTTATGTTTCTAACTAGTTAAGTTTATATAGGTTTTACGCAATTCCTATTACTCAACTGCGTAATAGAGTAAGTACAGATTAGATTTATCTACTAGAATAGATCTAACATTGACACAGCCTACCTTCTGTGTGTACTTACAACACGAAGCATGTTGCCCTAAATACATAGGTCCCTATTGAATGTTACGCATCTATCCCATCACTTCCCATTTACCAAATACCGATTGCCAGACTTGGTACACCTTCAAGAATAATATTCAGAATTGATATCTTAAACCAACCAAGTTACACCTTTCATAAAGGTTACACCTTTTCCATACTTTATTCTGTAGTTTATCTTGCCGCGTATTCTATTTTTAGACTTACTCTTAGAAATCTGATTATACCACATTTCTAAAATAAAGATGGTCTATTTCACACGACGTATGCCTGGCGTGCTACACGCGGTACGACAGCACCATAGCAGTGTTTATAATGATCTGGTTACAAAAATGAAAGCCACGGTGAGCACTCGATTCACATCCAGAATTTTCGTGCCTCATGTAGTCCTGCAATATCACCCGCCGATCCACGAAGTCAGACAAGCGGTGAAAGATTGATGGCACCAGGCTACAGACAGACGCCATTTTTTGGCCAAAAAAATCTTTTATGAAATACTAGCGGACATCGCACACTAATTGATACCATTATGATCAAAATATTCTGTACGAGATATTTTAGACTTCAATTCTTTATACCTGTAGTAAATATATCACGCATCACGCTAAATTCAGTATTGAAGTTAATTTATTATAACAAATCTAGACGGCAGCGCCACCTATTGTAAAACTATTAAATCATTCAAGCTACACATGGCAATCTGTGAAGCGGTTTTGATGTTTTCGTAATTCTATTTTCCAAAATACACTACAGATAACAATCGACTACGCTATAAAATCGGCTTTTTGTTAAAATCCATAGTAGGTACCTAATCAGTTTCTAATAATCAACATTAGATTCAGTAGTCTTTGTAATAATAGTGTAGATGGCATATTTACTAATACAGGTTCAATATTCCTGCACTAGGTTATTCCAAGTTAAGGTGAATCACTTTGACAACATTAATATCAACAAAGAAACTGCCTAAAGGAAAGAATTAAAAATGACGAGTACTTAGTTGTTCATTAATTTATTTATAGTATGTAACATTTTTCATTATAAAATTGTTCAGCCTTGTAATAGGGAGAAGCCGGTCCCAGTTGATGTTAATATGGACATGATTTAAATAAATAAAAAACAAGTTAGGCAGCTGGCAGAAATTGGAATATTATGAGTATCACTTTGCAATTACGCTTAGAACTTCTCTTCCAAGAGTCCATGTTTGAAGAACATCATGACCGGTGTGGAGACACCGTTGATATCCCGGTACTCCATCATTGCTACCATGCCATCGCAGTCCATGGATTCACCAGTGAAAAACTGTAGTTCCTTAAACCTGCCGAGGATGTCCTTCATTACTTTGTTCATGTTGGTTTTAAAGACATCGACCTGGTCAGGTGCGGTCTCTTCCAATTTAGCTACTAATCTGAAACAAAAAAAGTATGTTTTATTTACTTCATAAAGACTGATTATTGTGTTCTGTGTCACAAGCAATTGTTAATGTTAACTCTATTTCATGAACAAACATTATGAAAATGAATGTTTTTTCACTAAAGTGTTTTGATATTGCATCATTAGCTCCATGGGCTGCCATTGACGGACAACCTTTGGTATTAGATGATGCCATAACAGAATAACAAAAACAGCTACTTCTTAGCAGGAAAAATAAATCATAGCTAAACTGCTAAATAACATTAATTATTGCCAATTATAAATTGTACAGGTAACTCCTACATATACATTTATATAAACAATAACTATTTTATATAAGAAGAAATGATCTATTACAAATTGTTTATCTGGCCTATTTGAGGAAAAATTTGGGACTACAGAGTCATCACCAGGGTTTTAACTATCTTTTATATTGTACACCAATGGCAGTTTTAAAATAAGTAGAATCCTACTTTCACCGATGAAACATAAAAATAAGTAAAACTTATGTTGCCGAAAACACTTTAAAAGCCCACTCACACAAGACTTCCTTAAAATGAGATTGTTTAATCTGTTAAATATTGTGAGCATTCAATAAATTGTATATATGAAGAATTACTAAGCTAGTTATATCTTGCACACATGATATCATTGGCCTTGACATTGCCGGTACATAAACATAGATAAGAAGCACATGCAAGCATATAACATATGGAATTAAATTGTCTGTTTTTGTATAATAACAAAATAAAAAATATTTGTCGGTCTAAACTTGTATACTTCTCATTCCCTTTTCCAATGTAAATCATTTCCTTGTCATAATATAAAGTATAAAAATTGCTCTGTAAGTGTACATTCTACATACACTATAGAGCACTGCATTTATAACAGTTACATAAACATTAAGCAGATTAACAGCTTGACCATCGCCACAGAGAGAATATAATACATCAATTGTGGTAATATGTAACCAGACAGCCAACGAAATCAACGAAATTGATATGTTATGAGTAGATTTAAAGAAAACCGATCTAAATATTCAAACTTGAGTCATGCAATCTGCTGCATTGAATAAATATGCATGATGACTCATTCAAAACAGAGTACAAGCACTAATTTTAAACTCTCCACATTTTTATAGCAGCTGTTGTAAATTGCTACACATCTGACAACTGCATGCGACTGTATTGTTATTAATTATAAGTCATTTTTTTTTTATATTAAAACCTATTAGCCCTGCTAAAGCATGCATTTTACTTGCTCCAGATCACAAACACTCAATAGGCGTGGCAAATACGTGACAGCCCGAAAACTTGTTAGTATCATCATAGCCAAACTTGAAAGACGTGCACGCGATAACGTAGGATGAGTAAGCACTCTCGCACTTGAATCACTGAACACTCACTTTTTCATGTAGTCCTTAAGATATAATGTATAGGATTTCTTGTCGCCGAAGGCGTAGGTTTCCACTAGCCTATGGTTAAGGACTATGTCTACGCCGCTCTCGCAGGCAGAATCCGTGCCCTCGTCGGCCTCCTCGGCAGAAGGATTGAATCCCTCGATTTTAATGTCACCCTGTGTTCTTGTTTCCAATTTACCAGTGACTTCATAGATTACTTCGTCCACCAGTTTCATTTTGTAAGTGTCCGAGAACATCTCGTCACCTGCAATTTTAACATATTATACAGAATTAAAATAATGATATTACAAGCACTTTTACACATTATAATTGTCGATGTGGCAAAAAAGTTTTAAGAAAATCTGTAAGATTTGTCACTCCACAATGAAATGTCAAAATCACTATCAAAAATTCACGATGATTTGTCAAAATATTATAATAAATCAAATCTCAGAAAGATTACAAATTTAATTACCGGTAATAATATCTTTATAGATCCTCATTTTAAAGGATTCCGGGCGATTAAAAAATAATAAAAACCGAAACTACGGCCTCTAGCCCCACGAACCGAACCGGAAAGGGCTTTAAAAAGACAACCAAGATCTTGTGTTGCCTACTAAAAAAATAAATAGAAACGTTATATGTAAATGCAAAATGCCATTGCAATACCAAAATATTATTTTCATAATTCTTCATTTTTATGGCATAAAAAAAATGTTGTACCTACTTAAATCATAAGTGTTAATTTTTTTCTTAAGTACAAGTTAGTGACTTAAAAGATTTTTATAAAATCTACTCTACATAATATACATATGTATTGTAGTGATTTAGCTATAATTAGTAATTATATTTATTGAAGTTAAAGTAAACACATCTTTATAAATTTATTTTGTTATTTTTATCGTTGTTAAATTTATTTGTAAGCGGTAAGTTCATTTAAATTAATATTATAAAAACTTTATACTACAACGACGTTTATAAAGTAAAATAAACTTTTATTGCTTATTATTTCCTAACTTCTTCATTCAATTAGTAATTTAAATCAAAATGCCTCTATTGTACACATGTTAGTTATTATGATTATTTCAAATCTCGTTACAGTAAAAGGACCGAGACTGAACTCAAATATTTATAACAAAACACAATTTTTAGAGATTTAGCATATTTAGAGTTAATGTGATCTCTTTTATGCTTTAACTGTAACTATAATAAATAAATAACGCCACACACTCATAGCCCCACACTAGGAACTATGATAATTAAAAATCAGCGACGTAAATAATAATAACTTTATACTTATTATAAATTTTAATCATTTACGGAGTAAAAACTGAACGCTGCGTCAATGTCAAAATATTAGAGATCCTAGCATCCCTATTGCTACTTGTCAGACTGAAAGATTACACATGGAAGGAAGTAGGTGGCGCTTGTGTAATCGCCTGTATGACAATGGAAGTATTTCTATATAATTCCAATGTCTGTAGATTATGTGGGGAAGAAAATGATAATGGAAGCCTTCTGTATTCTAGTGAAGAAAATAATCAAAACTTAAGTGATATAATCAATGCATATTTGCCAATCAGGGTAAGGACATTGAAATTTAAATTGTGGTTGTATTGACTTCTAACATTATCAAGATGGCCGACAGTTTAAAAAGTAAATAACATTTTTATGTCTTTTTGTTATTGATATGTGTTAAGTTTTTTAACAATGTTCGTGGAAAATAAGTAATATATTTTATTATGTTTTAATTTAGCAATATATGTCATAGTACGGCTTAAATGATGATGTTAGAAATTAGTGTATGGGATCTCTGAATAGAAATTCCTGGTTTTGTTTGTACATTTAGAGTGGCGCCACGATTTAATAACTTTTGCAATGTTTATTGTAATTGAAATGTGATATATTGTACATGTACAGTCTAAAGTTTGTTTAAGTTTACGTTCATTATGTAAGAAATAATTAATACCAAATCATTAATGTAAATAGATTGATTGTATACGTATTTAATTGCTTACATAATGTTTTTTAATTGCAGGTGTCTGACGATGGACAACTGCCTAGAACTATTTGTCCTGGCTGCACTATACAGCTGGAAGCAACTGTTGAATTTCTCAACTTGATTATAAATGGACAGGTGAGCTGGGATTTTATTGGTTCTATTGGATCAGTAAGGTCAGGATGGATCCTTGTCCATGGATTTTAGTTCCCTTGAGACATCACCATCTGTTTATTCTATATAGATTCGAAAAATGATAATATTTTTTACACATGTATGCATATATTTTGATCAGTGCAACTATATTTTTTGCTGTATGGGCACACTTCTATGTTTAGTAAGCAATTTTAAATAAAAAAATATTTATTACAGAAAGTTATACGAGAACTACATGAACGGGAAAAAGAGTATTCAAAATCAGTTCTGAAAACTGATGAGGCAGATGTTATAACAGAGAACATTGTTTATGAAAGTAAGTGTAGACAGAATATTAATAGCAACAGATTATGTAAGGGACCATAATGTAATAAATATCATTGTCATTTAAATTTGAACTTCATTCAAAAATTTTAGTAAACACAAGTGATGGAGTTTACCAAGTGGAACACCCTATCTCCCTCCAAGTGGCTGGCTTGGAGAAGCCCAAGCGGAAGCGTGGTAGGCCTCCAAAGAAACTTAAAACACCAGAGGAACTGGCCGCAGAGGTAGTTGCTAAGGAACAGCAGGCAAAGACACAGACGGTTGCTAGACAAAAGGAGGAATCTTCTTCTGGAAAGAGAAGAAGAAAAACTCCCACAAGATTCAAGGAGGTAGTTCAGGTATGAACTGACTAATAAAGTCCTATTTCATAGTTTTTTAGCTATGACTAGCTCACCCGGCAGACTTCCTACTGCCTCAATAGATAAATAAAAAAGCATTGAAAAGATAATGCAAAACCGATTTTAAAACATTGATGTTTTATTGTTCAACATTGATGTTTCATCGAAAATCAACAATGATGGACTATCCCTATTTCTAAGGAAAAAGAAAATAGTTGTTTTTTGTTCAATTTCTGAAATTTTCATATTTAGTGACCTTTTAAACCTTCCCTGGACTTCCACAAATGATTTAAGACCAAAATTTCCCAAATCGGTTCAGCCGTTCTGAAGTTTTAGTGAGACTAACGAACAGCAATTCATTTTTATTTATATAGATAAGTAAATGGGTAACAATAATGCTTTTTTAAAAGGCAACGTAGTCCAAGATTGAAGCACTAACACTATTAACAACAAAACCTAACTAGCACTGTTCATTCTTAGAGAAAAAATATTTGTCATTATTATATTACAGATATTGAGCAGCTTCTCCTCTATTCAAAAACACCAGCAGTAGAATCAAAACATGGTGCGCCTAAGTGTATTGAAATAATGTGTATATGAATAAATGATTTTGAATTTAAATTTGCTGTATTGCGTCTGCAGAGTTGGAATTTTGATTAAAATATACATCATAAATATGTATTAGTATCAAAAAAGTAACCATATTTTACATATTCTCTCAATAGCTAGTGGATTTTATAGTTGCTACACTACACTATTAAAAAAATCAAATGACAACATATATTTTTGTGTGGTATTCTTCCACATGTTGCCTTGAAATGAAAAACATTCAAATAATACATTCAGAAAGAGAATCCTACAAATAGTGCTACCATTCGGTACCTTATTCCCTAAATGGTGTTATGCTTTGCTTTTTCTTCGGGCTCAATAGAAGGCCCATGTCTCTTTCAGAGTATAATAATGAATAGATATCACACTTTTTAATTTTTTTTATATACTCAGCGCATAATGAAACATCTTTAGAAGCTTCATATGTATGTATATTAAATCCAAAAGATATATTGAGGATATATTCGTTATTTCCTCACTTCAGGGTTAAGTACTCTTTCAGAACGGTGGTAGAATAAAAAAGAAACATATATAAATGTACTGCAATTTCTAAGTACTTAATCACTTATATGATTTTAATTTTTAATGTATATTGCCACAAAAATATTGTTAATTATCATTGCTAATAATCTATTTGATATACATTGGCATATACGTCTGTTTGTCAGGGTGCAGAGTTAGAGAGGATATTCAAGGAGGAGGGAGTGACGGACGGCGAGGAGAGCGAGCCGGAGGTGCGGCGGCCGCCGCCCGCGCGGGAGCCCGAGGTCATCGGACACCTGGAGGCCTCGGGGGAGCTCGTGCTCTTCGTCAAGGGCAAAGGCCGCGGGAGACCTAAAGGTACTTGTATATACCAGTGTAGTGGTAATGTCCAAGTGAAAGAATCTAATAAAACTAATTATTGGAGAGCCGATCAAGGTGTGGGCTTACATGTCAATATTAAGGAGCTCATTAACATGTAATGCTACTATAACAAAGCGGGGTATATTTATTAGTTTTCAGTGCCTTTTACCCATTAATAGTCCACCACTGAGCACAGGTTTCCTCATCACTGAGGAGGTCAAGAGCATACTCAATTACGCTGCTCTAGTCCGGGTTGGTGGAGGGGTTAGTCCTCCGACGACGACCTCCGAGATGGCTTAAAGACTGTTATTTCCGATAACCGGAACTGACTTGACTTCCTGTGACTATTATTGAACACAATAAACTCGATTTCAGGTCGGATGCGACAGACTCGTGAGCAATGCGTGATATGCGGCATGGAGTTCTCGTGCCTCGGGCGGTACATGTCGCACGTGGCGCAGCATGGCCCAGTGCGCTACCAGTGCTCCTGCCACCAGGACTTCCCCAAGCGGCTGCACTTTAACGACCACCAGCGAGAAACTGGCCACACGGGTCTCACTGTTATACCGTGTCCAGACACTGTGGATAATTCTGTGAGCAATTTATTTTGTTATGTATTTTACACACGAAGTAGGTAGATGTTTCAGCGTAAAATTTACTAATCAATCTTGATAAAGTACGAACCAATATCATCATCATTATTGATAAGTACGTAATATTGACGGAAAAGCTTCTGTCGGTAACTCAGCATTTAACTCAATGTTTACATGTTACTCAGGTTTTCAACAATGCAATATTAATGTTCGTATTGAAGAAATTATTGTTTTATAATTATTGTATGTATAGATTTAGGATTTAGAAGTAGGCTTCAACTAGGGTTTTTCGAAATTGTGATGCCTTTGTTGGCCACGACCGTTCTGAATTGTGGGCACACAGGATTAGGATCGCGAATTCGTTCACCAAGACTTGGTCATCCTACTTACGACTTACCTGAAGATTCTTAAAGTACCTTCTATCGAACGTCGGCGATAAATAAGGATAATTTTTGATACAACAGCTCTAAATATCCAACAGTCATCACTGGTGAATGTTCTTCAACTGGGAGGTTCGTTCCGATGATTAGCGTAACTAAAAATATGTCACCTCTATATTATCAATTCATCGAAGTAAGGAAGCCACCGTTATCTATATCTATACTAATATATAAAGCTGAAGAGTTTGTTTGTTTGTTTGTTTGATTGTTTGAACGGGCTGATCTCAGGAACTACTGGACCGATTTGAAAAATTCTTTTAGTGT